>VNJV01009886.1:0-10035 GCA_008042635.1 Drosophila nikananu | reverse complement strand
AATCCCTATCTATTATATATCACAGTTTTTATCACAATTGTCTTCTCGTGCTTTCTCACACGGATCTGAAAGCCGAGGGGTGCAGATCCGTCGTTTCACGGACGAATGCCACCCCCTGGCCACACAGAAACAAATACAAAAACAAAAACCTTACGCCTTGACCACCAGTCCTCAGGTCATCAGTGCAATTGCAGGCCGTACAATAGGGCTCGCAAGCCACCGATTCGTGAGGGCTGGCGGTCCAGGACGTGGTTCTGGAGACGTCGTCATCTCGCCATTCCTTCTATTTGTTTTTGTTTGGGCGCCATATTGTTACGGAACTGCTTCTATGGGCAATGCCAATAGCTAGCTCAGGTCCCAGGGCGGGTTTCGACCCGATGCCCGCAGTCCGCACAATTAAAAATAACGATATATCGGACGTCTCAAAACTACACAAAACTCCCATCACTACGAAAAAAAATGTAAAAAAAAATACCTTACTCAGCGTTCATATTCTGTATTTTTAATACTTTATAAATTGTAGGTTGCTTATCGCTAACATTCCCGTGTTCTTAATTTTATATGGATGCCGGACCCACGCTCGGCGAACCCATCACCCACACCCGGGATGCGCTAGCACCAAGGCTACGACTTTATGTCGAAATTCGGCGTAGGAGAAGCGGCGCAGAGTCAAGTAAGTTTGGCCACATGCTGGCCTAGTTAAATCACCCAAATATCCTACCTACTATCCCTACTGGAGCTCCAAAAGAAATAGAAGAGGGCTTTTGTTCATATATTTAATTGTTCCTGCTTCTTCTTAACCAATTCTTTTATTTTTGCAGCACCTGGGTTGCACAAATCCCTGAAATGCATTTAGGGAACGCGGAGGACGAGGAACGGAGACCACAGTAAGTAAGAAACAACTGATACACAAAATAAGGCTTATACTAAAAATAAATAATTAAATTATATTTGCAGCAGAGAAACTTTCTGGGGCGGCCTGCAATGGCCGCAATGGAACTAATAGTGCAGAACACGACGGCGCCAGGTCCTCTCGTGGCCTGGATTCGGGCCACCTCCGACCGCACCCGTAAAGGAAATCCTTTGCCGGCTTACGTCAGCGCTTGGAACGAACTCACCAGGAAATTTGGGCTGCTCTGCCCTCGTCCGTGGACGCAACGGCCTGGCCGGAAACTCGGCGCAAGCTCCTGGTTGGCCAACTCTGGCCGCGGTTGCTGGCTTCGCGGCTGGATTCTGGCGGTTCGGCGCCTCAAATACTGACCCCTCAAAGCCCAGTCAATTTACCTGCTCAGGGTATCAGGTCCGGACTACCGGCCGATATTGGCAATGCAGATAAGCAGTCTGCATCGCCGAAAGCCCTGATAGCTATACCACCTACGAAACACATATTTGTTTCGCGGCTCTCCCCTGCTCAGACATCTGAGGATGTCATCACCTATATCCAAGGCAAAACTAGTGCCGAAAAAATAAAAATAAAGGTGTACAATTTTAAATTTTCTTGTGCTAGGGATATTTCATCATTCAAAATAAATGTCCCTAATGAGCTCTTTGAAACAATATGCTCTACCAATTTTTGGCCCGAATATGTTGTCGTCAAGGAGTTCGAAGCTAAGAAAAAGAAACGGCGGTCTGTAGGAATAAGTCTTCCCAGGCCCGACCAGACCACTGCGCCCTCTACGACATCCGCTCCAAAAAACTAATAATTTGCATTCCAGGTTATTGTGTTCACAGAAACCTGGTTAAAGCCGGAGATTCTGAGCTCCGAAGTTTTTTCAGCTGTGTTCACGATATATCGGCTGGATCGGCCTATCAGACGTGGAGGTGGTGTCCTCATAGCGGTTGACTCCAGTCTCGCGTCGGAACTAATAACTTTCGAGGAGTTCAACGATGTTGAATTCCTTTGTGTGAAGCTATCAGTCAACATTCCGGTTCTAACTCTGCCCTATCCCTTTATTTATCGGCTTGGTCAAGATTTACCGTGTTGAACAAGCAGTCTTACAATAATTATTTGACTCGTTGTAGGGTCCAGATCTATCAGGACCCAAAACAGTTTTATAATTTTGTTAACACTAAACGTAAGCCAATTACGCATCCTTCCTCGCTTTCGTTTGAAAATACAACCGTAAAAAACGATCGTGCTATTGCCGATCTGTTTGCGCAGTTTTTTCAAACCACTTATTCAACTTCCACTGACTCAAATCAGACTTATTCTTACATCATGCCCAAATGGAACTTTATTTATATATATAATGGGATTTCCGGTTGATCTTCTTAGATGGATCTCAAGCTCTAAAGCTATTTCGATGTAAGCTTTTTAAAAGCAAATGAATATTATTTAAAATTCATTGACCAAACTGCAGTATGGCAACATCAGGGTTTTGAATATATGTCATAACCAAGGTGAAGCGGAACGGACGGTACGAAGTGAAAAAACTGTATTAGTTAGAAGACTAGCTGTTCCTCCTACCGGCTCGGATAATATGAAATCAAATATTCTTAATACTATAGCTCGGAATTACCGCGCTTTAAAAAGAAAGGTTTTCGACCACCGTTCTACGCTGAGCATGCCGGAAAATAAGTGAACTGACTGCCTATAGAAAAGCATAAGGATTCTAATATGAAAAACATTTGCATTTGAATAATTTGTTCCCTATTTTCTTAGTAAAAACATTTTATTTTAATTTTTCTTTTTTGTTTTACCCATTACATTACGAAGTTTATCTCCCATTTAGTTTGTTATATTATTAATATTAAATATATAAACATTGAGAAAACAATTAAAAATTGCTAATATTTGTATTTTGTGAAATGACGTACAAGAAGTTTTCTTGTATCGATAGTATCGAACTTACACATATTTACATATATTCATATATGCGTACAAAACTAAGTTATTTATTAGATTAGAAATTAATGTATATAATGTTTTAAGAAATTGGTCTTAATCGTAAAGCGATAGACTGCAATGAAGCAAGAACCTTTTTTTTACATAAATTGAATATTTTGTTGTGTACCGAATATATTCAACAACGTTTTTTTATGAACTGAAGTTGTGCACTTTTTGCAATTGGAAGTATTTAAATATATTCTGTACATGTCCAATTTTGTCAATTGTTATTTTATTCAGTATTAATAAACCGGCTTCTTAGCTTAAGTTAAAATCCATTTTTTGTTTTTATTGAAAAATACTAGGATTTACAAAAAAGTACAAATTCACAGCGTAAATTTAAACCTTGCATCAAAAGAAATTCTCATTTAATTTTTAGATTCTTATTCATATCTTTTATAGGAAAAAATTTATGAACTATTAATTTTTACTTATTGTACACGTAATATTTTCGCCCATTTGTTTACTTATACCGATACTATAACATATTATAGAAAACATGTACGCTCACGCAAAGTCTTCATTGCTGTTGTCATCATCTGATGATTCAATTTTCCTTCGTTTCCTTTTACCTCGTACTTGATATGACTTGCGAATATTTGGTTTCGTAAGTGAACTCGTTGATTTTACGATGTGAGACATGGGTACATCTAGAACTTCCTAAAAATAAAATTATTGATGCAGAATATTAATACATAACAAACAAGACAAAAAAGCTATAGGCGAGTGTATCTCCCGCACCAATAGCTTGCGAGTTAAATAAATAAATAATATATACAGATAATTAACAATTCATCAGTTCCTGTCCCTATCGCTTGTTTTTCAAATTTGCCAATTTCAAAAAAGTTACCCTTTGAGTGGCTAAAATGAAATACTTTTTGGTATGACAATCGAAGGAAAGTCAAAGATTTTGCACCATGGCTTGGATAAACAGAATTGATTTTGAAAAGAGCATTTTCTTTCCTGCTAATATGCATGAAGGGGAAATAAACATGTAAACCAACATTTTGTTGACAAATTTTGCTTCAAAAAATAGTTTATTACACGTCGATTAATGTGAATTTTTTTATCGAATTCAAACTCAAATCAAGCACATTCGTTTTTCTTTGGAAATAAACTTATAATTAATACAAATAATTTAATGTTTTTTTTTATTTTCGACACGATTTTTGAGATCTACTGTGTCCATAACAAAGATACTCAAAGATCGAGGCACTGCGGTATATACTCCAAAAGCCAAAAATGTTGTAAAATATCATCTTTGATATCATTATACCCTTTGCAGGTTATTATAATTTTAGTCAGAAGTTTGCAACGCAGTGAAGGAGACATTTCCGACCCTATAAAGTATATATATTCTTGATCAGCATCAACAGCCGAGTCGATCTAGCCATGTCCGTCTGTCCGTCCGTTTCTACGCAAACTAGTCCCTCAGTTTTTAAGCTATCTGGATAAAACTTTGCAGATAGTCTTCTATATGCTCTCACTGGTATATGTATATGTCGGAAAGGGCCGCATCAGATGACTATATCATATAGCTGCCATACAGGGCCGGATTTACCGCGGGGCACCCGGGGCACTTGCCCGTCGCCCCTACAAATTAATTATTTTTTAATTATTTATTATTTTAATTAATATTTTTTGTATATATGAATATTAGTATTCATGTTAATAAATATCGATATGACAATACACTAGATTTTAATCAAGTTAATTTACCATTGAGAAATTTTAATTATATAAAGGGCCTCCACTTGACTGGTGCCCTGGGGCCCCCACACACCTAAATCCGGCTCTGCTGCCATAGGAACGATTGGTAAATTTTAATGAAAAAAATTATAACTTAGCCAATTTTCAACATATTTTCATATATTTTGAGATATGGCCATTTTGTATTATTCCATAATTTCGATTTAAAAGAAAAAATTATAACTTTGCCAATTTTCAAAATATTAACATATGTTCGGAGGGGGATGGCTTTAACCTGAAATGCACTCGACAAGAAAACACGGAAGAACTTTTCGGGGTTTTTCGCGACATGCGTCGGTGTTTATTTGATCGTATGGAAATTAGTACTAAACTAAAGATGCCTTAAAACTAGCTTGGGGAGAGCGGCTTATAAGCTCCATGCACGAAAGTGCAGTGGAAGAGGGAGAGAGAGAGCGAGTGTGCGGGATCACACTGCCTCCGGAAAATAAGCGCCCTTTTGGCGTGAACAACTTATATTTTGAGATATGGCCATTTTGTGTTATTCTATAGTTTCGTTTTAAATTTGATCAAAATCTACTATATCATATATAAATCATATATGAATATACAAAGTTAGCTTCCTTGCTTACTAAGGTTAAAATGCAGGAATCGGCTCCAGGCACCTCCAGAGTTTATTTTCTTTTCATCTTTTTTTTAAAACCCGATTTTCCAATCAACACGGAGCAGACCTTTTCTATATTTTTACTTGAGCACGTACGGATTTTCATATAAGTTATTGAGGCTATTTCCTGCTCACGAAACTCGACACAGAAATTAATTTTAATCAATAATATTTATAGACTTTAGATAAACTCATTCACATTGTTGCTCACTCCTGACAACAACTATTATAATCTTTGTGAAGATAAAGAACACCAGAACTTACTTCTTTTGAGGTATCCAATATAGTAGGTGAGTGAATGTGATTTAAGCTTAAGCCATCACCTGAGATAAGTGATGCTTTAGTTGAATTGATGTTCGCCATACTGTCAGATCCAACCGAGTTATTAAGGATGGATTTTTCACGCAATTCCTCAGCATCAGAATCTCTATCTTCTGGATCCAGTTTTAACATAAGTTGCTTAAACTAAAACAAATATTAAAATATTTAATATCATATATACAATATAATATAAAATATACATAAAATAAGAGATAATGATAAATAAAAAAAATGCTTTCATACTACTGTGGGCAAAAAGTAAGGTGCATAGCGTTTTCAGTACCAAACCAGATTTGACTTTTCGTAGGAATAAATGGTCCTTCAAAATGGTTTTCGCAGATCCTTCTGATATTCCGATCATATCACTAGGGTGCCTAACAGTCAACCAACGATTTTTGAGTACTAATTCGTTTACTTCTTTGAAGTCTTTGTAATACTTATAAAATTTTTCTGTGACTTGGTAGAATCACTAGAGCTTTCCGCAACACCGTCAACCTTCTTCTCGCAGCCAAAATTTCATTCCGCAAAATAAAAATCTTAAAATTCATTCATGGTTGTTTGGTAACACAAGCGTAAATATATTACTGATAATGATATTGACATAATATTTGGCCCAGATGTCATTAACAGTTTTACCAACTCAAGAAAAAAGTAGTAGCTGGAAATGTTCAGGCCGCGAAGTTTAACTTTACTTTTTGCTCTCAGTAGTACATACAAAAATATTTTATCATACATACATCAAGGTATTTTACAACCAGGTCCAATTTTTCCTCGGTGTTTAGTGGTCTCGTATGGTAATTAAGTTCTGAGCCTAAAACCTGTTGTGTCATTTGTTTTTTAATGACATCAATAGTTGTGTTTGGATTAAAGTCAGCAACACATTTACGTGTAACTGCTTTTTCATAAATCTTTTGTTCAGAGGGAGAATATCTTGAAATTTTACTATCGGTAATTCCATACATATCCTTTAAATGGTCTTTTAATATTAGTAGAAGCATACACGCTTGAGCAGATGTTATACATTTTTTTATTTCGGTCATATCTTCAGGCAAGCGATTAAACAGCACTTGCGGATCTTCCACGTCATCGTCATCATCTAATACATCTCCTTCTTTGTCGTTTGGTTTTAAGTGCTCCTTAAAGGTTGCAAGTAAATGCGTCCCTGCCATTGATATGAGTAGATCTATTTGATGTATTAGATATAGAGGCTCATCTTGAACCACATATGGGAAGTAAGCCAAATTATCCGCAATATACAACATTTGTTGTAGTGATGTTTTTTGATCATCAAATTGTTTTGTAACAGTTTGCACCAAAGCACGTCTTTGTGGCTTGGTAGTACGCAATAAAGTATAAAGAAAATCGTTTAAAGACGTGGTTACCTGATCTGATCCGCGTTTTCTTTAAATCGAGAGAAAATAAATTACATTAAATTAAAAAATACTAGTCGTAACTTACGCATAACCTCGAATAATCTCGAGCTTTCCTCGGCTGTTAATTTGGAGAATTTTTTGTAACTTGAAGCAAAGCTGCAAGCCAAATTGAACCTTCATATTTACAAAACCAGAATAGGTTTTATCAATATCTTTTAAAAGGGCATCAGCTCTGTGTGCGGACTAACAAAATATAACAGTTTTAGATTTCGTTTTTTCAACGAAGAAGATATCACAAACCTCTACTTTAGGATCAGTGCTTAAGCATATCAAGTATGGAACCATTCTAACCGGATGAACTAATCCTTGACGAAGAACAATCTGTATTACTTTAACAGCCCATAAACGCACTGAGTCATCCTGATTCAAAAAACATTCCAGTACTTCTTCCAAATAAAGTTGAATAATTCGACTTGCCATTCCAGATGAAACGTCATTCATTTCCTTGAGATCCTCGTGCTTTGATTGTTTTTCCCCTAAAAATGTAACTTGTATTATTATATAAAAGTTGATTAAATATGGATGTAAAAAAGTTCAATTAGTTTATTTGGACTTTGTAGAATAAATATTAAAAATGGTTTGATGATAGTATTATTCTATTTGGCTGTTTGGTAAAACAAATCTGGTAAGGTTTTTAGTTTTATAAAAATATTTTCCCAGGTATCGACGCTGATACGATATGTTTTCATATATTAAATTAAATAGTACAGAAAACAAGTACCAATTTGACATATGCGAACCTAAAACCCATTAGGGTATTTTTTTTCTCTTAAGGCACAGTAAAAGCTACCAAAAAGAAAATATAACTTTTTTGTTGCATTTTCTACACAGCTCCAAGCGAAAACTAGTTGAACTTTTGTCATTCTCAAATATATAAAGAATACTAACATTCCTTTTCTTTATTGTGCATAAACATTTCAGATTCTGTTAAATATATCCAAATATTCCGCATGCAAATTATCTTGAAACCGGAATCGTTTGCAGATGAGCTTAATATATCGCAGTAAAAATTTTTAAGTTCTACTCTGGTGAGATATTCGTCATTCAAAACGCAAAAGGAGCCAAGAGAGACCAACGCTTGCTTTCGAATTTCTAGATTTGCACACCTACAGAAAAACATTAAACACTGAAAAACATCATCACATATCGACGCAGGTAGTCCACCATTTTTGTCACCTAAAAATATAAGGATGAAATTATCGCTACATACTTAATAAGTCCTACTTACCTAAAGCACTGGGTGATTTAAAATCGAAATATCGCATTAATATTCCAATCGTAAACAGGCTTCGCCGAAAGCTAGGAGTGTAAATATTATCTACACTGTAGTTTTTGTGAATTACTTGACTCCGGGAAACATCAAGTACTCGATAAAACCTGAAAGGAAAATATAGATAACAGAAACAAAATGATATACATTTTAAGCGGGCATATCCACCTGAGAACTGCAAGAGTGAAATTTTTTGCCACCCGAATCACACTCAGCAAATTTGAGTGTCGGGTGCCACTCAGCGGGTATTTACAAACACCCACTCAAAATCTTCGGGTGTTTGCAAGCACCCGGTGTCCGCGCACCCGAGTGTGATCGGCACTCTTCGTCGGCGATCACATTCGCCACTCATAACCGAAGTAAGAGAATGCACTCGGTCAGAAAAAGGCAAGTGCGTAAATGGGGGTGAGTTGGAAAAACACACATTTTGACCTGCGCCGCACTTGAGTGGCTTGGGTTATGGTGAAATTATACATGGTGAGGCCACTGTCTTATATCACTCTAAGGTTCAGTCGCTCTCATGTGTTTGGTGTGAAAGGTATTGCGAGTGTCCCTTTGCGGACGGTTCTTCGTTTGCCGTCGGCATTTTCCTATTTTTTAGGAAATGAAAAATTACACGTGGTGTAATAATTTTTTTGCCTTTTGTTGTTGCACACCGTGGTGTAATAATGTATGATTCCACTTTAAAAAATAAGCAAAAAAACTACTTAAATTATTTAATTCTTAATTATGTATTTTGTTTATTAATGTTATTATTGTGTTATATTGTTATATGAATGCCTCGAACGGCAAAAAAATTATAAACTTATAATTTAAAAGAAAAAAATATATATACATTTATAAAAAATTTTAGTTTTTAATTGAAATTTATTTTTTTCTTTTAATAAATTTATTCAAAAAAAACTAAAAATGTAAAATCATCAATTTTATACACAAACAAATAAAATGGAATCAAACTTAAACAGAAACACTAACACAAGCAAATAAAAAGAGCAAAATGAGCGAGAAATGAGCAAGCAAAATGAGAGAGTAAAAACATGCCTGACTCGTTCTATCGTTAGTGAATCATACGCATTTGTTTTCTCCCTCTAGCAACAGGCAACACTCATTTCCCCTACGAGAGAGCGCTGGCCTCACCTAATATAATTTCACCATGGCTTGGGTGTCTTGTTGGTCAGAAACGTACACTGTAATATTTAATTAAAAATAAAATAAATTTAAAAATAAGTACGTAAAGTTATTATTTCTGTTTAAAATTCTAACTAAAATTAAAACAATGCCTAATGCAACAAAAAGTGTTAATCCTAAAATTTGTATTTTTTTTAAATGTTTTTATGAAGTTTATTTTTACATTTTTATACCCTTGCAGGGTATTATAATTTTAGTCAGAAGTTTGCAACGCAGTGCAGGAGACATCTCCGACCCTATAAAGTATATATATTCTTGATCAGCATCAACAGCCGAGTCGATCTAGCCATGTCCGTCTGTCCGTCTGTCCGTTTCTACGCAAACTAGTCCCTCAGTTTTAAAGCTATCTGGATGAAACTTTGCAGATATGCTCCTATATGCTCTCACTGCTATATATGTCGGAACGAGCCGGATCGGCCGACTATATCATATAGATATATAGGAAAGATCGGTAAATTTTAATGAAAACAAGAAAGGAAGCTAACTTCGGCATGCCGAAGTTTAAATACCCTTGCAGTAAGTAAGAAGAAGAAGAAAAAATCTTCTGACTTTTTCGTTTTCTCGG
>VNJV01009874.1:0-54544 GCA_008042635.1 Drosophila nikananu | reverse complement strand
GCATGCAGTATGCAAAACATTTAGATATGTATATATGTAGAAGCGGGCATATACTTAAAACATAAATAAACGTGTGTCCTTTAGGGGCTTCGCCATCATACATATATGTTATATATATTATGGACGACTGTTTTTATGAGTTTCGAGATGCGGCGATGGCTTTAAAAAGTCATAAATGCCGCCAGCAGCAATACATTTGCCGATAAATGCTTGGCCCAAAGGTGGCTCGCTGGCTGGCTGGCTGGCTGGGTCAATGGGTTAAGTGTTGTCCTGATGGAGGGGGTGAAGGGGTGAGCACGTGTAACGTTAAGCTGAAACCAATCCCAATCCAGCTTTCGCTCTCTCTCACCTTGTCTAAGAGTCCGCATCGCCGCAACGCGCTGATGCACATCGTCAATTTTTAACGAGCATGTTTTACGTGACCTCCACCCTCCCTCCCACGCCCATCTTTCACCATCTCTTCACATCTTGCTGCCTTTTTCCACTCAGTGACGTCACTGGGGGATACGGCGAATGTCATATCAATAGATATGTCCCGAGGTTTTATGCCCTGACCCCCCATACAACGAGCCATTGGAACATGCAAAGGCCATTACAGGGGAGACGGCTTACTCCGGCGAAGGAGTTGTGACCCGTGGCCCGTGAACCGTAACCCTTGACCTGTGACCTAGGTGGTGCATAAGCCATATTCTTATCACTCGCTGCTTACGTGGAATATAGCCTATAAGGTGGTTTTAATGTCGCAACGAGTAGGGAAAAGGATTTTTAACCAAAAGAAAAATACATTTAAAGGGATATTTCGTTATTTGTTTATGCTATTGGGATTGTATACTAATTATAGGTGTAATTTCTCGAAATTTAAGCTTTCATATGACCAGAAGAAAAGGAAATATACCTTAGCAGATATTATTTAAAAAGATTTCGAAGGGTTTGTAATGGATTTCCATAAAAATGACCATTTATATGCGTGTAAACGAATACAACAATTATAGGATATTCCTAACCAGAAAAACCTTGGTTAAAATATATTTACCCCATCCGAAAAATAGAATTATATAAAAATATTCCTATCCTGATTTAATTCTTAAAGAAACAATTTTTAAACCATCTATTAATCCCAAAGTTTCCATCAATAAGAATATTTTCTTAACTCTAAAATGCTTTCACTAAACCCTTCTCCGTTATAACACTGATTTTTAGCTTGAAAAAGTAGCAATCAAAGGATTTTTTTGAAACGCTTCACACTAGAATGTGAACCCAGAGTAGCTATTCATTTTTCCACCTTTTTTCCGGTGAAAATGCCACTCGTAGGTGTGACCTTTTCCCGGTTTCCTGGCCCGTGGCAGCAATTAGCAAAGCACTGATGCAGGACTCTGAACAGGATAACAAACCCGAATTCGGGAAAGAGTTAGCCCTCCAACCGTCAAGTGTGTAAAGGACATGCAAACTACTTTTTCCAGCAGAACTGCAATTCCCAAAAACCAGTACTCATGTGACTAACTAAGAGAACTTTCAGGTGTTAGCATTGCAGACTCAGAGGTCCGGGGCCGTCACACAGCCAAGACTTTCCCCCGAAAAAAAATTAAATAGACGAATTCTTTGGAAAAGAAAATTAATTAAGGGCGGAACCGTACCGAAAGTTATCCAAATTTCGCATCGCAATAAGCGTAAATAAAACGCATGATGGAATATTTTTATATACACACAGTATACAAAATATTTGCGTACACTTTGGAGGTGGGATGGACGATTGCTTTGTGCCTCTTCTTCGGTTTCTTTCTTTCTTGTTTTTTTTATGTGGAAAACGACGAGTGTCGACGACATCGTTTGTCGGGCAAATTGAAATTTTATTATATAGTCAGCTTATGTGCGCCCCTCCGATATTGTGTGTTGTGCCGTGCATAAAGCACATACAATAAATTCTCATTTTGTGTAACCAAACAACAATAACAACAACAATAACAACAACAATAACAACAACAACAACAACAACGACAGGCAACAGCGACGACATCGAGATTAAGTTGAAGGAAAGTGGCGTCGGAGCGAAGGAGGACCAGCCGCTTGATTGAATTGACACGAACCCACCTTCACCTGGCTACCACTTGCCACCGAAACTACTCCCTCCCTTGGATGGGGCCCTCCCTCTCTCACCTTTGATATTTCAAGCGGGATAAAGAGCCCGGCTCAAAATTGAATGAAAATATTAAAAAATACGAGAGAGACCGATAAGGAGAGCGCGCGCAACAACAAAAAAAAGTGCAAAAATAATGTACATAAATGATTCCCGTTGACTGCGCAATTTCATTTATTTGTGAATAATTTCATTTAGCCCATAATTTCATAACGCGCTGACATTTAAGAGCGGATAAAGCCCTGCTGTTGGGCTTTGTGCTCCGTTCAGTCTGGCCAAATGATTTGGGGAATCCATTAAGCCCCATTCGAGGCGTCCCCAAAAGGGATACGGATACGATACCCTTTCGGTGTAGGGCCCTGCTTTTGTTTGTTCTTCTGCTTCTTTTAATTTTCCCTATGCCCGTTGGCCTTTCCCAGCCGGGATGCCCCCTCAAGGCAGAAAGTTTGCTTAGACCCTCGAAGCCCCTTTTCGAGTGGCTTTTTACGGCCGCTTCCTGGAACCCTTTCCCACCTGTTGCTTCACTCGCAGGACCTCGCCCCAAGACGCAGAGCAATTTCATGAGCGTTTTTCTTTTTCGGCGCTGTGCTCATTAATTTAAAACAAGTTGACTATGTCAAATGGCTTTTCCTCCGCGAGCGACAGGCGCAACTCGCAACTCGCGACTTGAGAGTTGCTTCCATTGCGAAAAGGTCAGATCTGAGTTGCAAAGTTGAGGTTGCCGGATCCGATGCACTTGCCCCGGGACTGACACGTGGAGAGGCTAGAGTTGTAGGTGAAGGTGCAAGTGCACAGGGAAAAATTACAAAACTATACAAATTCCCACACTACGCACCCTTTACGTTTCACTTGTGATTTAATTAAATACAATTTAAGCTTATGGTTTCTACTGTATCTCACCTAAACCTTTGTCTAAAAAACCTATGACAAAAACCCTTGCAAAAAATAAGCTGCGTGCATTGTTTTAGCGCTGAAAGTGCAATCTAATGCAGGTGAAGCGACAGGTGTCAACGACAGTTGTGGTCCCCATTGAAGTTGGAAGGCGACGCTGCTGACATTTGCAGGCGCACGTGGGTGTAATACTCTTATCGCAGAATCCGTTTTAAAAAAACTCCCTTCCTCCCCAGGTCTCTCAAGTGCTTTAAACATTTTTTGGCCACTGCCCAGGGAGGTGGATGCATTAAATATTTACAGAGTCTCTAGGAATTAGTCGAGCAAATAGCCGCAGAGCAAGGCAAATCCAAGACTGGCAAAATGAATCGTCGGTTGGTAATGGGGAGAAAGGGACACAGGAGAAAGGCGGCAGGCGGAATGGCAAATGAAAGGAAGCGGAAACGCTCGGGCAAAAGTCGAACGAGCAACAGGAAGTGAGGAAGAGAGAGAGAGAGAGACAAACAAACAAGCAAACAAACAGTCGCTCACACGCAGACCGACAACACACGTGGACACAACACTTTCATGAGGCCAGCAGCCGCCGGGCAGCAACAAAAGACAGAAATAATAACAAGCTGGCTCTAGCAGCAGCTTGTCGGTGTCCTGCCCGTCCTCCCACTATTCTCCTATGCTCCTATTCTCCTATTCTCCGCTTTGTCGTTCACAGAAACAAGGCGTGACACAGTTGTTGCACTTACAACACCCTCAAACACAGCGCACACACAGCCGCAGAGGCAGAACCAGCCTGGTGGCCCACATCATCGGGTCAGCAGTCAGAGTTGACTCTTCTGACCTTTTCCACGCAGATCCTTCCCTTTGCTTGGAATCTAATTTAACATATATTTTTTTTAAGAAGTAGATTTGTTTAAATGTAAAAACGTGGATATAAATGTGTTTAAAAATACTATCGATTCTTACTTTGGGACTTGCGTTCATCAACTTGTGAAGTATTAATCAATTAATACATTTTCCCTGCTTTACTCAATAATAAGATTTTAATTATTCAAAGAAAAGCTCATTAAACCTCATGAATATTTTCTTACTTTAAAAAAGTGTATTTACAAATTAAAAGAATTATAAGAAACTCTACTTACTAGGTTGAAATTTTCATTACCTCCGATTAATGTTAACCCCTGATTTAAAATATTTACTCTAGTTTCCTAAGGTCTTCTTTTCGTTCATTAGAAACCCAAATTAAAGCCTTGAAGTCTTACTCTTACCTTAAATCAAATAAAGGAAGTCCTATTTCCTTTTAAAAAATATTTGCTAAGGTTTTCATTCAGTACCTGCAATTTCAATTGAATAAATATCAGTTCAAATATCTTCTCTTTAAGATAAATTTATAATCCTTTCCCCTGAGGTTTTCAGTTCAAGCTATGACCTAGAGGATAGTTATTCCTTGAACTGCATACTATTTCGACATCACTGCCGGCACACATGGTTACTCTGGGGTCGTGTGTTATTTATATGTATATATGGTATGGACATACATATGTCCTGTCGGGCTTTGTGTCAAAGTCAGTCTGTCAGTTGCATCAAGTCGAGTTCACTTAACCAAAGTTTCGTTGTGAGTGGGGACCGGAATGGCACTGCAGCCAAGTTGGACATCTGCTTGCACCATTGTCCACTCCGGCTTATTCTCTGGGCTGGACAAGCTCAAACGGAGCCAAAGAGCATGGTTAATAACGAGTTGACAGAACGAAAGAACAATGAAACTGCATTTTCGGAGGAAATCGCCTAGGGTTTCACAGCACTCATGGATTTCACACCCACAGAGATCATGGCCAGAACAGAAGAAGCCCAGTTTGGGCGAGCGTCATTTATTCCAATTTGGGTGCCGGGTGGGCGGGCGATTTGACTGCTGATTCCTTCACAAGTAACAAGTAGGTAGTAGTACGTTGAACCGAGAGCGAGCAGCTCAAAGAAAAAGGAAATTGCTTATTGTGAGCCCTGTTTTTTTCTTATTATACCCTGGCAGGGGGTATACTTATTTTAGTCAGAAGCTTGCAACGCATTGAAGGAGTCATTTCCGACCCTATAAATCATATATATTCTTGATCAGCATCAAAAACCGAGTCGAATTAGCCATGTCCCAGTGAAAACAAATTTTATCATTTTTTTTTCAAATTTTATAAGGGGTTTCATTGTTATAATTATCAACAATTTAAAAAAAAAAATTATTTTTCTTAAATGTTATATTCAGTATGCAGACTTGTAAACCTAATAAAAACTAACACAAGAAAGCTTTCCTATTTAAAATTAATTTATTTTTGGCTTAGTTGTGGTCGATTGACATATCGAATCCATGATCCTTTGCCTAATTGTAAGGGTATGTAAACCTCGGTTTCCCAAGCTTTCTATCTTGTTTTTTATTTTATTTTTATTTTGTGTGTGGCATCAGTTTCAGGCTTTCGCCATTTCTTACCTTCTTTTCACGGCCTTGGGGAATGACTGGAATTTGGCCATTTTGCAGCCAGTTCAATGCACAGCGGCGAAGTTGAAAGGTCGCTACATTAAGATTTACGGCCAGGTTAACTTTAGCCCAATAAAGTTTGAGAGAAAGTAATCGCTTAGGTCTTAAAGGAAAGTAATTAATGCGCGATAACAGTTTGTCTCAATAACCTGAAATTGCAATTAAATGGAATGTGAGGACGCTGGCTGTAATTAATATTATTATTATTAAATATTAATTACAATAACTATTAATAATTTAATAACTACAACTTTTAGTATTCATTTTTTCTTTATGGCTATTATAGTAGAACATGTGGCTTGAATTGTTTAATTTATAATTATTATTTTAAGCTAATTTATTTTTTCATATGAATGTTAATATTTGTAAATATCGACCATCTACTAAAGAGCACTTTCCGGCGTGATGATTGAAGCCGTTCGGCCATAAACTTGATTATTTATTTAATGCATGATGTACTTTAAAAAAGAAATGTAGAAATTTAAATTGAAATTTTTAAATTGGTTTAACAGATTTGTGCCTAACACGCTCTAAATGGGAACAAAATTAAAATAAAACCTAATATATTTTAAAACTACATTATACCATAAACCTAATTATTTATACAAAGCATACAAAAATATTTTTAAAATAAATGAAGCATATTAAATGAATATGTTTATTGGTTCAAAAATAGTATAACAGATTTGTGAATAAAACGCACTAAGGAGGAATAAAATTTAAATGAAACATAACATATTTTTATACTACATTATTCTTTTTTTATGAACCCA
Organism: Drosophila nikananu; assembly: GCA_008042635.1. Lineage (NCBI taxonomy): Eukaryota > Metazoa > Arthropoda > Insecta > Diptera > Drosophilidae > Drosophila > Drosophila nikananu. Next base: position 48,231 of record VNJV01009874.1, on the reverse strand, counting down.
AAGCGTATATTATTAATAAATATTAAAATGAAATAAATAAAACGAAAAGCTTTCGCCACCTTGCAGTTATTGCACCTTCCACAGCCGTTGGCTGCGATCGAAGTGCGGTCACACTGCTGCCTTCACAGCTGATTTTCGCAGTTCAAAAGTTTATTTACAAATTGAATTCGAGGAAGTACACGCAAAGCAGTGTGCTTTGAGTTATCAGACAGAATCAGAATCAGACTGAACTCTAACCCCAAACCGTAATTAAAGCCAGCAAAAAAATTGATTTCTACGAATAATAAAATTCATTACAGACAAATATTCGGCCATGGAAAGGGATTCGAAAGACTGCAAGTGGTTTGGACCAAAGGATGGCGACTGTCGCGATGGGTCGGTCGGCACTCTATTCTTCGACTTCGTCACCAAGAACATGGCCATGCCCTCTGAAATGGGCGAGCTGGTTGCCTACGTGCTACTGCTGGTTATCTCTTGGTACGTGTTTACCATCGCCTTCAGGTTCATGCTGTCGCTGGTGAAGCCCGTCCTCATAGTGCTGGCCGCCCTATTCCTGTTCCGATTCCTGCGCGGCTTTGGGGGCAGCGATTTAAAGGATCTATTCATCCAAATTGCAAGTCTTGTGATGAGTGGCGTTTCCAAGGCTGTGGAGCTGTTCATGCAACTTTTGGACTGAGTCGTTACTCTCTACATTCCATTGTTATAAATCCCATGTAAAGGTTACATATGTACATATCATACTTTGTACGCGATTCTAGATTCTCTAGGATTATAAATATATATCAAATACTTGTACGTTTACAGCTTGCGTACGTGTACATATAAATATCTAAGGTTTTGCTCACTTTATACAATCTAAAGTTATAAAATTCTATGATCTCAGATTAAAGGTATATTTTAATATTAATCAATTATAGCTTTGCAGTCATATATTCATATTAAAGTTTGCTAAACAATTTATTCGTTGATTGAAACAATAATTGCTTTACAGCCGAAAATCTCCGTTGCATCTCGACAAAAGTTATAATTACTTCTCCTCGCACCACTCGTTCTCCTTGCGCACCTGCTCCTCTTCCTGCGGCGAGAAGTCGTTCTTTAAAGCGAACGTCTCGCGAATTTCTTGCGGCGACTTGCCCTTGATCATGTTGGCCACAGTCTTACAGGTGACGTCGAGCAGTCCCTGGATATTCAGGTAGTTAGCCGCCAAGATCAGCTCGAACAGAGTGCCCTGGTCGACCTTGAGGAAGTCGGCGTCCCAGGAGGAGATGTCGTCGGTGCGCTTTTCCTTGTTCTCGTCCTCCTCGGTCACCATCGGGTCGTCCTTGTGATACGTGGCCCAGTGGAGCACCTTTTTAAGGATCAGCGAGTTGACGTTCGGAACCGGGAGAACGCTGTTGTCGGCCTCATCGCCCAGATCCTCGAGAGCAATGCGGATCGTCTCCGAGCACTTGGCGATCTCCTGATCGGTGTCAAAGATCTCCTTGTCGGAGGACTCCAAGCGGATGATGGGCATGCTGGGAGGGGAAATTATCAGTTCGTAACTTGCCAGCACACACCCACTCTCGGTTATTTTTACCTGCTTTGGCGATTGGAAACTATTTGATTTATTTGTGCTCGCAGCCGAAAACAAGTTTTTTCAAAATCCGACACAACACGGGTGCCACTTAGCTGTGGCCTACTGGCTAAAAATAATATTCCCTTGCCTTCAACTTGAACTGAACGAGTGCGGTCCGGTCGGCGTCTATTAGTGGGTCGCTTTAGTTCAGCGTTTTCGCAAATTCTTTTACCGGTCTGCCTGCTGGTGGACTTGTAAAAAATAAACTTAACGCCAATGGAAAGGAGATGTGAACCAGTGTTTCCACTAGCCTGAGAATATTTAAATAGGACCGCCTACATTAATTTTTAGTGATGTGTGAACACTGCGGTGCGGATAGCAAGCATTTCGGATATCGAATAATTTTCGGATGCGTAGTTCATATATTAAAATATTCGAAAAATCGCTGTATTATTTGTGGAATAATAAAAGAAATTAACCGGATAAAACGAAAATTGCTCATTATTTTTGCCACAATTTTTAACAAATTGATATTTTGATAAATTATCAATAGTTGAAAAACCGCCCATCTCTGATTCCGCCGTCTGCGTTCGTTGCAAGGCAAAAGATATCGGAAAAATATCGCAATAGCGATATTTCGGCAACAAAAAATCACATAATAAAAATATCATTTTTATAAAAATATCGATATATTTAATATTTTGATATATTTTTCACATCCCTATTGGATTGCCAGAAGAAATAAAAAATTTTAAATCGCCTTGCGGACACGGACTCTCTCCGCCCCATTGCCAAGCCAAGAAATAGTCTGTGAAATCGCAAATTACCGGTCAGCACGTGCGCCAGCAAGCGGATTCGCGGCAGCGGCAGAGGGCCAAACAAACCGATTTTCAGGCTGAAAAAAACAGGCGGCGGCGTCGACACGCGGACCGCAGGATCCGATTCGAGCCGGAGAAAGCCCCAGGGACGACTGATAGAGGAAAGGGAAACTGGAATGGAGCACAACATGGACGTGTACGACGTGAGCGACGATTTGGTGAAGAAGCTCAACGATTGGAAGCTGATCGGCATCATCTCCGGCAAGTTCAACGAGCTGAAGGAGAACTACCGCAAGGTGGACTTCGTGGAGCGGGCGCTGATCGATTTCAAGTACATGGAGAAGATCTTTCTGAATGTGACGCTGCGCGAGGACAAGTGCAACAAGCGGAGCGTGGAGTTCCGCATGCTCGGAAACGAGCAGTTCTCGCTAAAGAACAGGAAATACTTTCAGGTGAGTAGGGATCGAGACGCGCCTCCTGCCTGTTTCAAATGTTAATCAAACCCCCCTCCCCCCGACAGGCCCTGGAGCTGTACAACAAAAGTATATGCTACGCGGAGCCCAATTCGGAGCACCTGTCCATAGGCTATGCCAACCGGTCGGCTGTCCTCTTCGAGTGGAAGCGCTACCGGGAGTGCCTCGCCAACATTGAGCTGGCGCGGACGGCCAACTATCCGGCTAGGCTGAGTCACAAGCTGGACAAGCGGGAGCGGGACTGTCAGCAGCTATTGGAACAGCAGCCGCCCGACGTGGTGCCGTTCGAGTTCAAGCTTAGCTTCGATCCGCACGCCCAGGTGCCGCATATCGCCGACTGCCTGGAACTTCGCGAGTCCGCCGACGAGGGACGATTTGTGGTGACCAACCGGGATCTGGTCGTCGGCGATATGGTGGCCGTTGAGCAACCGTTCTGCTCCACGCTGCTTCCGCCCATGCGGTACATCCGCTGCGCCACCTGCAAGCGGGAGAACTACCTAACCCTCATACCCTGCGACAGCTGCTGCTCCGTGATGTTCTGCTCAGAGGAGTGCAAGCAGCAGGCCACGTCCACCTACCACCGATTCGAGTGCCCGATCATCGACTTTCTGCACCGGATGTTCAACAAGATCCACGGCATCGCGCTGCGCACCACCCTGGCCGCCCTGGATCTCTTTCCCAGTATCGAAGAGCTGATGACGTTCTGCGACCAGCCGCAAAATCAGCACAAATGCGCCTTTGACCTGGACTACGGGCAGCTGACGCGGCAGGAGCAATATCGGGCCATCCACGGCCTGGTCACCAACCAGCACCTGCGCTCCGTATCCGATCTCTTCCAGCGCTCCGTTGTCTGTGCCGTGCTTAAGCACTTTATTATCGAATATACGCCCCTCAAGGACCATTTGGGCGGCGAGGAAGGAATGAATTTCTTCACGGACCTACTCTTCCGGCATCTGCAGACGTCACCATCGAATATGCACGGCATCGACCTGGTGGAGCAGGTCAACGAGACAAAGGACGACCAGACGCACTCGTCCGGAGCCTATGCCTTCCTCTCGATGCTCAACCATTCGTGTGCGCCGAACACGTTACGGATATACGAGGGCACCAAGGCATACCTGTTCGTCCTGCGGCCCATTAAGGCGGGAAATGTGCTCTATGACAATTACGGGTTAGTATCATTACTTTCCAAAAATATAGAAATCTTAAATTTGGGCTAATAATATGTAAATCTAACCGTCCTCCTCCGCAGCGCCCACTTTGCCATCTTCAACAAGCAGCAGAGGCTGGACACTCTGTCCATGCAGTATCGCTTTGACTGCAAATGCGAGGGCTGCGAGCTGGACTACCCCACCTTTGGCCGGATGCCGCACAAGGCGACGGTGCCATCAGTGACCGATGATACGGACATGAAGTCCCTGGGCGCCTACAACTATGACTTTGCGGCGAGCAACTATCGCAAGTACTGTGACTTCCTCACGCAATATGGAGCTGCCTATCCGTGCGAGCAGATCAGCTCGGCGGAGGAGTGCTTGAAGATGGCGCTGCATATCATGGTGGACGCAGTGCCGCTCAAGGCGAAGATGTAATCTGACCAGCAGCCGCTGAAGCAATCACCCACAACAAACCAACACGGACGAACTTTTCCTTTGCTGACTTTGACTGCAAGAATCGTATTAACGAGACTCACACACAAACAAGCGCGAGGAGTAATTGATAACTATACACATTGTTGTTGCCATAAGTCTGTAGCATAGGCGCGGCAGCGAGATGAGCGGATCAAGGATCCACGGATCAAACCCGAAACTTTTATATTTGTAATTGTACATTTCGACCTTTGCTTATTTCTATTTCTATTTTTTAACCCGCACCCCACATTTTCACACAAGTCTTAAGCTCAAAGTTCTAACGTTGATTTATTTTTTGATCACAACAATGTCTTCGATGAAAACAAAAACAAAAAAAAAACGAGAACTACTATACAATGCCCATGGTCGTTTTTATAATTATTTTACAAAAAAAAAAAAAAACCAACTGAAAACTGAACGAGAAATACAATATTTTCTAACTGAACGCTCTCCTAAGGCATTTTGCTGTACAAATCGAGCAGGTTTTGGTTCAGTGCCGATCCCCTGGACATTGCCATTGCCGCCTCACTGGAGGATGAGGACGGAGTTGTGGGTTGCAGCTGGACGAATTCGCAGCCGGTGGACGACGTGGACGAGGGCTCATCAAAGAGGACGCTGCCGAAGGCCTGCTCGAACTGCTGCTGAAACTGACGGGCATTGATGGGCTGCAGATCCTCGCCACCGCTCGACGAACGGATGTTTAACTGGGCCGCCAACTGATCCATGCTGTTGGGCTCCCGTTCCCGTTCTCGCCCCCGCTGCTGCTGCTGCTCGGAACTCTTCACATAGATATTTTCCCCCGCCGCTTGGACAAAATCCGCAAAGTATTCCTGATCCACCTCCTTAATGAAGCTGCCATCCATGGCCTGGAAGCCGAGGCGTATCAGCAGCGAAATCTTCGTGTTGAAGCACTGCAGCCAGGCCCTGTTTGTCTGGTAGATGGACAGCTGTGCCTCCTCTCCGCAGGCATTCCAAAAGTCCAGCAGCGTGTTCTTCGTAAAGTCAATCAGCATGTGTCGCTTGGCATCCGGATACAACCTGTTGACCGACTCCAAATGCCGGAAGGTGATCTCCAGCAGGTGGTGCTGATGGCGGGACACGAACAACTGCCACTTGTAGACCACGGTCATAAGGTTCCACAGCTTGTCCATCGACTGCTCGTCGAGTCTCATTAGCGAGCAGGTGGCGATATCGTTTAGCATGAACTTGCAGTGCTCGGCAGTTAGGAGCTGGGCATTGTTGTGCTTGGAGCCGTTAAGAAGGGAGTCTATGAACTTTGGTTCCAGCAGCACAGTGGTTACATCATGGATAACTGGGTGAGGAATTAACTGACCAGTATTCTCACTCTGAACTTGACCTTTTATAACTGACTCAGAAATTAAAATTTACAACACATACATATGCTCACCTTGAATAGACTTATCTTGAGCGATCTGCTGAGCTTTTAACCGCTGATCAATCACGTAGAGCATCTCGCATCCCAGATTGACCAGGATAAAGACATTCGCGCGAGGATTCGACAGTTGATGCGGACTAAACTTGGCCATTGTGTTCGAGGGCGACTTGAACTAACGGGTGGCGAATGCGAACTAAACATCTGAACTGAAGTCATCGGGGAGCACGCAAGGCTTGAAACCCAAACCCAGTCTATCGCACACTCACCGATGGCTTATTGGATTTTTGGTTTCCGTGCGGACTGCCGCCGGCCCCAGGTCTGCACGGGGAGAAAATCAAGCAGCAGAGGAAGTAAGAGAATATTTTATAAGGTTCTTCGAATTATAGTATTTTAAAAATTTGCAAAGAAAAAAAACTCACAATTTTGGGTCTTAAACTATAAAATTCCTCATTAATTACCTAAATTTAAGCATAAAGCAAGAAAAATGATTTTCTCACTGCACTGTCGCATTTGACGGCTTTATGAGAGCCCTGGGCAACGTCTTTCAGTGCAAACAATAACAAAAGCCAGTTCACGGCGACAGGACAGACGTCAACGTGTATAATTATGGCCAGGCAATGGGGGAAGAAAGGACCCCGTACCTCCCTCTCTCATTCACCTGCATGGAACACTAAAATTTATTGATTTATAAATTTCCATTTCAAACGCAAGGCAATTATCGTGGAAATTATGGCAGCAGGTTTAAAAGTTAAATCGTCGCTGGCCCTATACTGCCATTAAGCCAATGGGGTAAGCTCCCACGAACTGCAGACTTGTCTACTAATGTGACGCCCTCCAGAGTCAAGTGTTGTTGTGGGTGGTGGTTGGCCGCTCACCGCCAATGTGAGGCAAACACCTGCAGCGAAGGTCGACCGGAAAGGATGCCGGAAGTTGTGTGATTCCCGCGCACCGCAAAGGTAGACCTATTACCATAAAGTTACAAGAGGGGAACTTACATAGAATTTTTTAAGTAGCAAGCTGAGGAAAACATTTTTTGAATCACCCTATTTAGTTTTATAATTTCATAGTACTTGAGTGTACCAACCTGAAGTATTTTAAGTCAAAACTTTCAAAATAAAATTCTTACAAGGATAGGCGAAAATATAATTAATTATGGAAGCCATATAGACTTTGTACAAATGAAGAGAAACTCTTTAAAAAGATTTATTCTCACATTCAAACAATGCCATATCGATTAATGTTATCGATATTACCGTGATTTGATTCTGCTTCAATGGGACCAGATACGCATGAAATGGAAATTACCATAATAATTTTATTTAAAAACCGAAATATTTTATTTCATTTGAAAGTAGCGATAACATGATAATTGAAATGATTATAAATAAATTATCTTCAAAAATTTCTTCCATTAACTTTGTTTCCTCAGCGAGGCCAAAATATTTTCTCATTTTTCAATACAGCTTGAGTATGAAATATTCGAGTTAGCATATAATTTTCAAAATATAACGAAATAACGCACCTAGTCGTCGTCCAACAGCCCGAAACCAACAAAATCACCATTTTCGTCATAGGGCCACGAAGGATGAACATAGGCTCCTCCACCGCCAAAATAGAAGTCCTCGTCATCGTCGTCGTCGTCGTCACTCAAAAAGCCCATGAATTCACGATACACATCATCTTCAAACTCATCGTCGTCTGTGTCCTCGAGATCGTCTAGGTCCAAGTCATCCGGGTCGAAGTCGTAATCATCATCGAATCCTCCGTAAGAGGATCGTAGACAGGCGTATATGGTCTTTATTTGGATAATATCCTTTGGTATCTTATCTGAATGCTACAAAATGAAATATAGATTATATTATATTATATATATTATGTATAATAATATATTTATTTAACTTTTATTTAGATATGTACATATAAGCAAACAGCAAAATACTGCAACTTATGGGTGAAAAATACCGACAAAATAGATGTTGCTCAACAGATGATCGGTGATTCGGCCACACTGACCTCCATGGTCCAAAGGGCGATTTTACGTTTAAACAATCGCAGCAATTATGTGGAGAAACACGATCCTGAGCAGCAGCACCAAGCTGGCGGCGGTAAGTGGAGGTGCTGCCACATCCTGCCGACGCCTGGCAGTCGCCACTCCAAAACTAAGCCAGCAGCAGCCCAAGGCCAACGAAAATGAGTCGTTTATGGCCAACATATTTAGAGGATCGCTGGTGGCGAACCAAGTGTTTCCCTACCCGGACGTACTGACAACCGACCAGAAGGAGCTGACCAACAGTCTGGTGGACCCGTTCGAGCGCTTCTTCGCCGAGGTCAACGATGCGGCGCGAAACGACGCGAATGCCAAGCTGGACGACACCACAGCGGAAGCGCTGTGGGAACTGGGTGCGTTTGGCATCCAGGTGCCATCGGATTATGGCGGCCTCGGCCTGAACAACACCCAATACGGACGCCTGTGCCTTATTGTGGGCGCCAACGATTTGGGACTGGGCATTACGATCGGTGCGCACCAGAGCATCGGCTTCAAGGGAATACTGCTGTACGGAACGCCCGAACAGAAGCAGAAGTACCTGCCCAAGGTGTCCACCGAGAAGGTGTACGCGGCCTTTGCCCTCACAGAGCCGAGCTCTGGCTCAGATGCAGGTTCCATTCGCTGTCGTGCGGTTAAGAGCGCCGACCAGAAGCATTACGTGCTGAACGGATCAAAAATCTGGATATCCAACGGCGGCATTGCCGAAATCATGACCGTATTTGCCCAGACCGAACAGGTGGACCCCAAGACGGGCGAGAAGCGGGACAAGGTGACCGCCTTTATTGTGGAACGATCCTTTGGCGGCGTGACCAGTGGTCCCCCCGAAAAGAAGATGGGCATCAAGTCATCGAACACGGCCGAAGTCTACTTTGAGGACGTGAAAATCCCTATCGAGAATGTACTGGGAAAGGAGGGAGATGGCTTCAAAGTGGCCATGAACATCCTGAACAATGGTCGCTTTGGCATGGGCGCTACGCTGTCGGGGACGATGAAGAAGTGCATCGAACTGGCCACGGCACACGCTAACAATAGGGTTCAATTTGGAAACAAGCTGAAGACGTACGGCTCTATCCAGGAGAAGCTGGCCCAAATGAGCATACTTCAGTATGCCACAGAGTCGATGGCGTTCACCATATCACAGAACATGGATGCCGGCAGCAAGGACTATCATTTGGAGGCGGCGATTTCCAAGATCTACGCCTCGGAATGCGCCTGGTACGTCTGCGACGAGGCCATCCAAATACTGGGCGGCATGGGCTACATGGTGGACACTGGACTGGAGCGAGTGCTGCGTGACCTGAGGATCTTCAGAATCTTCGAAGGCACCAACGACATTCTCCGGCTTTTCATCGCCCTAACAGGCATCCAGTATGCGGGTTCGCATCTGAAGGAGCTGCAGCGTGCCTTTAAGAATCCGGCTGCCAATCTGGGTCTGATCTTTAAGGAGGCCTCAAAGCGGGCTGCCTCAACGGTCGGCCTGGGCGGCACAGACCTCAGTGGTCACGTAGTGGACGAGCTTCAGCCATATGCCAAGAAAACGGCCCACTGCATCGACCTCTTTGGGCAGTCCGTGGAGGAGTTATTGCTGCGCTACAACAAGAACATTGTGCACGAGCAGTATCTGCTAACCCGGCTGGCGAACGCCGCCATTGATATATACTCAATGGTCGTGACACAGTCGCGATCATCTCGCGCCGTGAAGCTAAACCTACCCACTGCCCAGCATGAGATTGACCTGACAAAGGCGCTGACCATTCAGGCATCGGAGCGGGTCATTAAGAACCTGCAGGCCGCCACCTCCAGGAGTAGTAAGGCTTTGAGTGACAAAATGTCGGAGATAGCGCTAAATGTATTGGAAAAGGATGGTGTTAACACAACCGGAGTCTTGGATCAAAATTAGGAAACGAAACTTTAATACGAATTTCACCTCGAGACCTTTGTCTGTCTAGATTTCTTTTGATAAATAAATAAATAAATAAATGTAATTGAACTCCTATTTTATTACTTTGAAAATCTTTCGTCAAAAGTACGCTTCATAGTTTAGCTTTGGGTTCAAAGTCTACGCAGATTGTACGTCAACCCGAACGTTATCATCTATGATTGCCTTTCAGCGAAATGAGTGATTAATCTTTGATTAATATTCTGGTCTTTGCTATGTTAATTTTCACTAAAAGGGGAAACTAGCTGGGATGTGTGTATGTCGGCAAAAATTCTGCACGCAATATCATACGAACAAATAAAGTAAAAAAATTTGGAGTTATAAAAATTGTTTGTAGTACTAACATGCTATTTAAATCATTACTACCAATTTCCTTTAAAAAGAAGATCGATTTATAGCAACGTAAAAAAAACAATTTATATATATCTACATTTTCTAAATCGCAGATTAAATAATATAAAAGGTATATAAATAAAGAACAATACTTACGTTTTCTATTTTCTTATCCATGTAGAGACACAATTCGATTGGCAGTTTGCGATGCATATCCTTATTGGCGATCTCTTGCTGAACAATCGACACTATTCCCAGAGCAAGTTCTTCGATCAACTCGGTGTAATCTTGCAGGCCAATGTAGCTTAGCCGGTGGCACGCCCTGAACACTTTTAAGATCGCCTGGTTGCTGACTGTCTCAGATTCGGATAAGATAAATTTCTCCAGCTTCTGGAGACCGCTGCCGAACGCATCGACTAGAGCCGCCTCTGTTTCAACTCGCGGCAGTTTGAGACTGTTTAATTCTCCCAATTTGGCAATGTTGAGAAGCATTTCCTTGGTGATATTGACGTCCCCGACTATCTCCAAGCTCTCCAGTTTAGATGCTTTGTGCTTCGCCAGCTGCTCAAAGAGCTCTTCGCGCAGCCCCAGCTTTATGACGACCGTCAGATGCTTCAGGTTTGGAATCTGAGCCACAAACTCGTAACGGATGTGACTGTAACCGGTCATCCGCAAGGTCTCCAGTGCCATGCAGCATTTATCCTTGATGATTTGTTCGTAGATCTGCAAACCATGGGGATCCATACCCTTTATGCTTAACTCCTTTAGCCAGTGGAAATTCTTTAGGACCTTTATTAGGCACCTGACCTCCATATATCGGCAATCGTTCAGAGACAGCGACTCGATGGTGCAGGGCAACTTGACCAAGGTATCGCCTATCAAGGGGTTGCCGCTAAGATTCAGGGACTTCAGCTTGCGCAGATGCCTCAGCGCCAAGACACAGCGATCGGATATATTCCCCGTGGGCAGCTCAAGCGACTCGAGCTGGTTCTTATTGGCAAACACCTTGTGCATGTTGCGCACGGACATTATGTGGCTGAACACAGTCATGGTCTTGAGGTTCCTGCAGTTGTCGGCCAAAAAGTCACAGAGGCGTTGAGCGTTAGTAATAGGCATTATGCCATGCAGCTTTTCCACACATGGGCCGGACAGCCTGAAAAAGTCTCGCATATCCCACACGGTCAACTTATTGAACTCGTACAAGTTCACAGACTTGTGCAGCCTGGCAGTGGCCATTTCGTAGACCGCTCTGAAGCGCAGGCAAGTCCTGGCAAAGTGAATCTGATCTGGCAACTTTAGATATGCCATTATATACTCCAGACAATGGTCGTTCAGGCTCATAACGGGCGGTGGCGGCGGAGGCTCCGTATTCGGCAGGCAAACCGGCAAATGACGGGGCATTCCGTAGGCATCCGGCTGATGCCAACTATCGCTGGCCTGCACATGGAACTTGAGTCCGTTGAGATGATGTACGCGGCTGTGCAGGGCCCTGAAGAAAGAAGGGAAAGGTGTCAGGCATGCGCGGCTACGCAAAGCCCTGCATCGACACTTACTTGGCAGCATCTGTTTTCTGGGCATAGAACACGTAGCCGGTTTGCAACAAGCGCCGCCCTCGCCGCCCCACATTCTTTGGCTTAAAGATCTGCAGACGCAGGACATGTCCGTACATGGCAAAGTGCGCCTGCAGTACTTTATGCTTCAGCTGCCGTCGAGCGCGGAGGGAAGATAACAAAGGATTATAGAACCGAGCAACAGATGGACTGGCATACGCTACCTGTGGTGGCAAGCCATACATGTAGATCTTCTGCACCGGTATGTGGTCCTCGGTGTAGGCCACGGAGTCCTTGAAGTAATAGTTCTGTAAGGCTGCAAAACGAGAATTTTAAGCTACAACTTGGCAATTCTTTTTTGCGCATCAAACGGTGCCATGCGTGTTTTTTGGCGGAAACAAGGCGTCCACTTTCGAAATTTGGCGAATAAAACCAGATACTTACACGGATTTGACACACTGTGAGCCATATTGCTTTGATCCTACTGCGTCCTGCTTCGTGGGCTGGAATAATTAAGTTTTAACTTTGACTCAGAATTTGACACTTTATTTCTAGCGCCAAGGCACCCTTCCATTAGTGTGACCACCTTTGTTAAAACAACTGAGTCGCTGGTATTTGCCGTTTTTGAAGGTATGAGTACATTTTTAATCGATATTTATCGATAGATTTTGAAAATTTGATAAAAATTATAAAACTATCGCTTATTATGGGTTTTAAAATATATTAAAAATTAAAATAAGAAAGCAAAGCAATAGGTAAATCATTTGGCTCAATTAACATCGATGTGTGTACTACGTATCACTATTTAATAAGTAAGCTCTTCGTTTTTAGCCATTTACGAGCTTTATATAAATAAATAATTCAATAAATTGAAAGAATGCTATTTCCGAATCTCAAGATTTGAAGTTCCCACAGAATTCAAATTAATGTTGATTTAATACAAAGACGCACACATTTTCTTAACTTGAAAATTTAATTTCATTAAATTTACTTTGGTGCTTACCACGGATCCTAATCCCTTTTCCTTGTAGAAAAACCTCTAAGACAATAATATAATTAAATATTTATATACAAAATGTACACGGTTGATTTACAATTAATATTTGCTAGATGATTTCAGTTGATTTGCGGCGTTGCTAAAGTCTTTTCCTTACAGATTCAATTTAAGCTAATATCGCTGCCAGCAGCAATATATCTTTCTTTTTACAATTTACATGAAGTAGGCAATTAATCGAAATACATATATGTTTATAGTGTATATAGTTTTAAAGTTTAAGTAATTTAAGGTATCAATCTCTGGAGCTGTCTAGGTTGTCTCATGGTGAGCGCTTGCTATTGGCCGTAGGTCATGACAGGATCCAGGAGTGTATAATACCTGCAAATGAGGAAAGTTTAGGGAACAATAAATATAAACAAATGTTGGCTAATACTCACGATTTTCGCCTGGCGAGAGGGTTATATGTATGTCCTCGCGACTCAGTACGGGTGCTGAAAAAAGTCAACAGTTTGTACAACAAATAGAGCAGCGAAGCTTGTTTAAATATTTAAATAACGTTCTTTATTCATTTATGTTTTTTTAGGTGGCTATAAATAATAATAAACTCTGCTTTCGTTTCGCTTAAAGCTAGTGGATAGAGTTAGTGTCTAAATTAATTGCCATTAACATACATAACATAAATCAAAAAGAAATAATTTAAAACAGGCTGCTTAAGCAATTCGTTGACGTCCTTTCGCTTTCGTTTCAGTGTCTTTCGGGGCTGAGCCATGCAGTGGAGGTAAAGCACCTGCCGCCGGGTTAATTTTAATGCTATCACAGTTTCAAAGTCGGAACATGCACAGAGCAGGAACAGTCGGAGCAGGAGGGAAGGAAGCGAGCAGCGAGCGAGCACGTTAGGAGAACTTTGTGATGGGTTACGTATGCAGTGCGTACGGCTGCTGGGGCGGCTGCTGCTGCTGATCCCCAGTCCCGCCGCCAGCAGTCGCAGCAGCACCAGCAGCGGGGGGAACAAAGTGTAGCATACCCGGCTGAATCCTCACGTAATCACAGGCCTCGCAAATATTCAATTGCGGGTGGTTGCGGAATGTACACATGTTGCAGGCCCACGAGTCCAGTGTCTCCTCCGCCTCGGCATCGGAGTCCGATTGGAATTCCTCCTCCTCGTTGACCGCACGCTGCTGCTGTTGCAGTATCTGTTGCTGCTGCTGTTGCAGAATCTGCTGCTGCTGCTGCTGCACCTGTAGCTGCTGCAATTGCTGCTGTCGCTGTTGATGCAAATATTGCTGGAACTGATAGTATTGGGCATAAGTTGGGGGCGGCTCCTGCTGAAGGTGCTGCTGGGGGGTCAAGCAGGCTGAGGTCGGCGCACTGCTGTGCTGCTGGTGCTGGCCAAAGTCCGATATTGGCTGCGCGGTAGTGGGCACTGCCGGCACCGAATGCAGGCGTAGTGAATTGGGCGGCGGCTGAACCCGGCCGCCTGGACGCTGTCGTGGCGGCGGTGTCTGCTGCGGCTGTTGTTGGCTAGCGGGTGCCGAGTTCTGGCGATTCATGGAATTGGTTGTGGAACCAGTGCCCGGGTCATTGGACTGGGGTTCTGTGGGGAAGACAAGGAAACATAAGTTTGGACTCCTTAAATATAGCTTTGTTAGATTTGTTCCATACCATTTATCCTATTCAGCAGCTGATTGAGCTGCTGACAGTCCTCAGCCAGTTGCTTGATATCTCTATCCAGTCTTTCAGATTCGCCCACAGGCACCGGCTCCGTGAGGATATTGATCTCCTGCTCCAGCACGATCAGCCGCTTCTTATTGTCCCTCAAGGCGTTAGCCAACTTGTCGCGACGCTGCTTCTGCCGCTCAATGGTGGCGGCATGGGCTAAGGAATACAAATGCAAACATATTTAATATTGAACATATAAAAACTGAAGTCATACAACGTGTTTATGTTAATTCTTATATTCTAAATATTGATTAAACGCATTTATTGTTGAATTATCAATCAACCTTAGCGTAAAATATCGATACAGCATCAATATATTTATATTCACTGCTCATCGCTGTTTCGGAGAGCCTTGGCAACCAGTTGGCAAGATATTTTCAATTCCCAATTTCCAAATTCCATTTCCAATTCCAAATATTTTCCCCGCGGCTAGATTTATATATTTTTACTGTCTAATACCTCACATTTTATTACTCTGTTTTGCTGCTAAAAATAATCAAGCAATTCCTGCGGCCAGAGGCAACTTATATTTAAATAGATAAATTTAGTGAAAATGCGCAAGCAAAAATCAATCTAATAATAATTTATTCCCAAGAAAAAATAAGGTAAAAATAAGAAGAATAAAAATAAATACAAACAAGAGTCTGTGCGATGCATTCGCCGCGGTGTTTTGATTTTGAATATTTTTAGACGCTTGATAGATTTTCCAAACGGAAATAGCCAGCAACATCAACAACAACAGCAGGGCAGTGGGCCAAGGGATCTGCGATGGCGATCTGCGCGATCTGAGAGAATCTGTCTTAATTGATAATTTAATTCGCTTGAAAGCAGCTCTTATCCAAATTCCATGAACGACATTTTAAGTGCTTTTCTCGTGATCGCGTCGCGTGATGATTAAATGTCAAAGTGTAAGTGTCCGACTTTTTGGGCCCACGCTGCGTATACTTAATACTTTGGTGTCAATCAATTGGCAGAGATTTTCCTCGCTTCTTTCACTCTCACTCTGTTTCGCTCTCTCTCTTCTGGCTTTTCTCCCACACATTTCGCCATGAACTTGAACGCCTCGCAGAGAAAGAGCGGTCAAAGCAAGGCAAATAAAATAAAAAAAGAAAAGAGCGAAAAATCTATATAGCGGTGGCGGAAAAGCGACAGGGAAAATGGGTGAAAAACATGGCCAAAGTAAGAAGCCAGACAAAAGACATTTCAATCTATAAATCCACCGAAAGCGTGGGCGTTGCAGCTTACATATTTAAATATATATATATTTGAAAAAAGGGCAATTTAAAATGCAACAAAGTAGAAAATTATGCTAACTAATTGGAGGTCTATAAATTACCTTTAATGAAGCACATAAAACGCCCAACATATGTCTATAATTCATTTAGTTAGTTTAGTTAGAGCCTCTAGCCCATTTCTCTTTGTTAAGTTCTCTTTAATTTCACATTGTTGTGAAATTTAACTTCTGTTTGGTATTTGTAATGTTTGTTTGGGATATCAGAAACCCACTTCTTGCCTAGATCTAAGAAAGCCTGGTGAATACTTTGGTAAACACCCTTCATATGTTTACAAATATGACGTAAAATCATCCCACAATTGTCATCATCCGTTTGATTTTGCCATTCCGTAACAATTCTCTATATATCTGTGCCATACTGATAACAAAATGACTCTCTAAATGGATTTTCATGACGTCAATGTGGCTTACTTTCATCTATAGTTGATCAATACTTCCAATGTCTCCTGGCATTTATCCCACCCCGAAGTGTGTTCCATGTTAGCGGATCATAAGACAGCCCAATGTTCGCTCGTGTCACCCTAATTCTATTTTGGGGCGTAATTCGATTTCCTTATCAAGTGTAAACAATATTGGGCGAGAACCTGCGAACCTGATAAGCGAACTGAGGGGCAGGCAGTGCCCCAACTACGACGACGTCTGGCTAAACCGATAAGTTTCGATGGAGCTTCGGGAGCACAATAATAATAATGGGGACTTCAAAATGGAAGTGGAAGAAGCTGGGAATATTACATTAAATTTAAAGAATTTTATTCAACAAATTGGCTACGTTATAATTTAAGCAGAAATATTCAAGGCATTGATGGGCCCGTAAAATAATTATATTTAGAGCGCTAACAGCGGCAAATCTCTTTTCTAAAGCACTATACCTTCTTCTAGAGTATTCCAATAAAAAGGTGTCATAAAAAATGGCACTTGCCCATCGCACACGTGTTATATGCTCTATAATATATACAGATATTCCCCATGAACTCACCTTCGCGATCGCACTCCTCCAGCACTCCGACGTACAGCGGCATCGTTGGGCTGCTGTCCACGCTGCTGCTCCCGTTGCCATTGTTGTTGTCGGTGACCACCTGGTTGTTGCTGTAGTTGGAGGCCACTATGTGATTCTGGGCCTGTGTGGGATACGGAAACACATCCATCTGCATTTCGTCGCCGTAGCCATCGAATTCCAGCACTGCGGACGTGGCGGCTGACGGCGGCGGTTGATTCGTCGGTGCAGCCGGAGCCGCCGCCGGCTCACAGCCCACTCCGGTGTTGGGAACCCGGGGACGGATGCAGCCCGCACTAAAGACACTTCCCTCCTCTGTCACCGTCAGCTGAAAGTTCTTGTGAGTGCCGCGACGCGCGTCAAAGCTAACACTGGAGTAGGTTATCCCACTGCCTTGGCCACTGGGCGCCGGGCCAGCTGTGATATCGATAGCCGACTGTGCCGGTCCTGTCGTGGGTTGGCGCAGGGTGAGATTGAGCGAGGTGAAGCTCTTGCGTCCGCCAGCAGCGACTACCGGCGATGCTGTCGAGCTGGGCGATGGTAGCGGAGGCGTTGCTATCGTTGGTGGTGACGTCGTCGTCGTCACACCACTGCTGCTGTGGTTGAGAAAATCGCGCGCGTACGGCGGCTCTGGCTGGAGCGTAATGACTGAACGATGTCGCACCGGAGAGGGTTGTTGTGGCTGAGACGTGGCTATCGCCGCTCCCGTAGCAGCTGTAGTCGCTGCCGTTGTTGGTGACGATAAGAAGACTGCCGCGTTCAGAGAGAGCTCCGACTCGCTGGAGCTCATGGGACTGGTGAGACAGGAGGAATCGTTGGAGAAGCTGCCGGGCTTGGGATTGGGATTTGGCTTGGGTGGCGGCGGCAAGGGTGGTGCGCGGCGCAGCGGCTTGCTCAGGGACGTGGGCGTCAGCTGTTGCGGTTGCTGATCCCTCTGCTGGCGCTGCTGCCGTTGCTGGATCTTCTGCTGCAGCTGGGTGTTGAGCTGCCGCTGCAGGTTGAGGGTGGTGGGTCGTGGCCTGGGCTGTAGATTGGCCTGGGAGCTCGGACTGCCGCCACCGATGCCATTGCTCTGACTAAAATCTGGCTGTGGCGGGGCTGCGCGCGATGGCTTCAGGGGCGTCGGAGGCTTGGCAGGCCTGATCTGTTGCTGCTGCTGCTGCAACACCTTGGCCGGATAGCTTTGCACTGGGATGGGGTGCAGGGCTAGCTCCTTCCTCAACATCTGGATGCAATTTTCGCGCTGATGGCAATTCTCATTGACGCATTGCGTCACTATGGCATCGGGTATCGTGGGGAACTCCTGCTTCATCTCATGGAAGAGGTGCATAATACTAATGTTGGTGCAATGGCAGCTCAGCTTGGCCTTGCCGGCGGCGGCGGCGGCAGCGGTGGCTTCCTGTGGATGCTGTGTCTCCAGCAGCTCCAGCTGCTCATTGCTTCCACAGCGACTGCCGCCGGGAGTGTTGGGATTTGGATTTTGATTCGGATTGGGATTTATGCTGGGGCTAGAATTGTGTATGGCCTGGTTGTGCTTTTGATTCTGTTGGTTCTTCCGCTGAAAGTGCTGGTTTATCGCCTCGGTTAGGTGGTTCCCCTGGCCGTTCGATTGCTTGACGATCCCATTCACATGGCTCACATGGTGCTGGGTGTTGGATCCGGGCGGCATTGGTGGTGTGGCCGCCATTTTAGGCCATCATCTGTCACAGCTGGAGACCTGGGAAAATTATAAATGAAAGAACCACAGTCAGTCAGGTGTTTTTTTGGCTCTAAACAATTCGATTATTCCATTGCCCGATTTAGAACATTAACTAAGCGGGTTAAGAGCCCTCTTGCTGGTCTTTTTTCAAATAATAAAAAAGCTGGGGAATAATAGGCAAAGAGATCTTTCGCGAAATGACATGGGATATTTAAAAATATTTATGACACAACTTCCCCGCTGTGCCATATTGTCTATATCTCGACGGCGACGGCAAATCCGAATCGCGGGGCCATTGTCAAGGATGCCAGAGATAAATAATCCGTTCCGCCCCGCCAAGTGCTCTTTATCGTTGGTTAGTTGGTGTTTAATAAATATGTGGCATAGGACTAATAAAGTAGCATTAATCCACATTCTAGACTTACATTTTTCAACACACGTTGGTAAGTTAATTATTAAATAAATAAATAAAATAAATATTTTTCTTTTTAATTTGTATTATTGAAGTTATATCTTTGTTTATATGAAGGTATCTTTGCTAATCACAAAATGTACATTTGCTTTCCCAGTAATACTTTTTTATTAGCTTAGATTTTTCTGAGGTTTTTTCTTTATCACTTTGCCACTTTTATTTTATAGATCTTTCAATTCATGATTATTTCTTAATTTTGCCACCTTTATTTGGTTTCTTTATTTTTAAACACAAATGATTAATTGTTTTATATTCCTTTTTAATTTCGTTTGTTTAGTTATGAAAACCACACGCAGTTCTCGCACACAGCGATTTATTCTAGAAATATTATTTCGGATTCGTTCGGGTGTCTCGGATCGAACGCGTTTGAACGCTTTAAATGCCTGCGAAGAACTGACAAAACACAAATATCAGAAAGGCCCAAGAATCTTCAAAAAATATAAAACTGAATTCTACCGAGAGAAGAGATGTTTGCGAGAGAGCGTAAACAAGAAAATAATAATCTCCAAATGAAATGATATATATTGAAATTCGAACTAAAGAGGCAAAATGGAATTGTTTTTCGCACCGAAACATTAACAATTACAAACAATTAATTACTTTGTGTGCTGTTGGCGGTGGTTTCGTGATCACATTAAGTATACGTACATTACACATACGCAGGGTTGAGCAAGAAAAAGAAGGTGTAACCAAATAAAAGAGCCCGTAACGAATCAATTAAATCATTCAATATTTTTGCCACACCAATACCAATATGCAAAAGAAATTTTCGCTCTCTCTTTCCTTTTCTTTCTGTTTTTTTTTTTGCTCTCTTGTATAAAAATAAATTTTTGTGTGGGTGTTTCCCACACACACACACAGAGGCAGCCACGAAAATTGAATGAAATATTTGAAACGAAACAAAAAAACTACCTGGTACATATAGAATACAAAAGCAAGAAATAAAAGCTACAAAAATTAATGATATGTTGAGGTGAAAGAGTTGAAGACGAGGGAAATTAATAAAAAAGAACACGAAATGGAAATGCGAAAGCCCATCAAGGGGGATAAACATTTAATGGCTGTCCATCAGCGTCCAAATGAAAATCGCTTAAATTAGCCAATGGCTTAGTCAAGTATTAGAACCGCCCTCGCAGCTCAGCGACAGAACGAACAAGTAAGAAAGCTATGGGCGAGTGGGCTCGACTTTTAGATACCTGGTAAGCATGAACTAAGTCTTGTAACTCTCAAGATTTACATCCAATTAATCCTCACTTGTCTATTTATTTTATTTCTATTTACTTCCGACAGTAAGTCAAGGCTAAGGGTTAAGAAATTTTGCGACTTGTAGCTCTTAAGGTCTCTTTAGGGCATTCTTGTTTCATGCTAAATCTACTCTCCTGGCGATGCTTAGCAACATGTAATGTAAAGTATGGGCTCAAAAAGGCCTTCGTTAAGTTATAATACCCCTTTACTATCTGGGATAAAATATATACTATAAACAAATAATAAACGCAGACAAAATCATGTCACAATGTGATAAAAAAAAACCCAATGGTATATAATTTATTTAAAATATAGCCCGATGGCGCCTTTAAAATTGGCCTGCGAAAACATAAATAATAAATTATAATTTAACATATGTATGTATACATATGTCTATATCTCTGTTGCTCTGTTCGCTGTACCAGTCCCCGTTTTGTTGTTTATTTTTAAGTTTTTTTTTTGTTGGCTGTGATAACAACAGACATTTTCGAGTTGCCTGAGGATATTAAGAAGCCATTAAAGATAAACCTCAGACCAGAGAATTATGAAAACAATTCAGCTTGTTCCATAAAATTCCACCATTATTCTGCGGTGTACTTATAGGCGGGAATGGATGAGCTTATATGAGAAACACGTAAATTGCGATCTGATATTTGAAAATATTTAGCGTATAAATATAAACAAATTCTCTTTTTTTTTGGTAGGAATTTCTAGAGGAAAAGAGATCTAAATGGGGGTGTGATGGGGAAGGCAATGAAAATTCATTTTGTGTGCTCTTTCGATCGGTACGTTTTGTTTGCCAGCCTTTCGTCTGCCTTTCTTTTTTCCTTTTATTTTATTCCACCAATTCTCCCCCTTTATCCATTTTCCTTGTTCTTTATAGCGGGTGGCAGACAAACAACCACAATTATATAGGGGCGATCGACTGCAGACGTAAACGACCTTCACAATTAGCCAGATAGATATAAAGATATATAGGGAGATACATATGTATATGCAGGGCAGATAGAAGAGATACACCCATACCGAGACGCAGCACAGAATGCACAAGCCAGAAAATCGGAAATCGACGTCAAATATTTTTCGCAGTCTTTAGTATATATACGAAATTGAGAGTACTTCGTATGTGGAATGATAATGCCATAGATATGGGTACAGTGCGTAATATATTTAAACTAAAGTCATAAATTAAAATCCCATATCAGGTAAATACACAATTCCCCACTACATTGCCAACTGTTTGTTATTTTAGCTATTAAGGTTCTTTATTTATCATTAGCAATTAATCGTTATGATATATCATATTTACACAATTGCTTTCGAAATAATTGAAAAATTAATAACTATAATAATATTATAATTATAATATAATAATTGAAAAAAAAAAAAAACAGATATTAAAAGCAAACTTTATTTCTGCATAACTGAGCACCAACATTTAATTTTAGGGCTACCCAACAATATTCACAATAAACCATAATTTTAATAGTGTTTACCACCATTTTTTAGCTTGAACTGTTTTGAAATTATAACGCAACGAAAGCGTTAAAAGAGATTGTTTTTTTGTTTTTAATCCAAACTCTTTCAATCAAAATCTTTATATTTTCGAAACGCACTGTTTTTTGGACAATTTACTTATATTCCACAGGTAAAAAGATCATTTGTCTTATTCTAAATATCGTATTTTATTTTTTGTGTGTTTCTCGAGGACACGCAAAACAAACATAAAACCAACTAAGAGTCATAATAACAAGCAAATAAGAGAAACAAAAAAAAATAAGTTCGCACTGTGTGCCAAAAACACACAAATTGAAAAACAAAAAAAGTTTACAAAGTCATTAAAATTATGGCAGCACACACACACGTTTGTTTAGGTATCATGGATTGCGAGGGAGTGAAAATTCTATGGGTGGTGGCTACAACGGGAAAACTCTTGTAATTAGTTAGAGCAAAATTTCCATTCATTAAAATGCCTTTTTGTAATATTATTGGCCGCCGACGGGCAAGAGGGCGCGTGTTCTTTGGTCGATTTACATGAGGAACTGTCTTATGGGATTTTCCAATGATTACATTCTGATTTCCCAAGATCTCTAGAGAGAGGGAAACTGAAAAATGAGAACTTTGACATTATTGTCATGAACTATAATAATTTTTGGTTGTCTGAAAATTGATCTATAATAGTTTCCACTTTAAATGTACATAAATTAATAATTACAAGAATGTCAATATTTATTTCTCAAATGTGCCTCATAATTTTTTAGTTACTCAAAAAAATCTTCTGTAATAGGTTCCCCGTTTTCGCTAAAACTAAAACGTGGTCTTCCCCACGTCATATTAGTCTTTTAATTAAGATCCAAGCTAAGTTATATTTGGTTTACTTCTTGTTTGATTTGCAAGCAATCTTAAGCCCTCTATAATTCCACTTGTCTATCAAACTACTGAATCCAATTAAATCTTCGCCAGACCATCCTGTCTGTTCCATGGGTTTTGTTTTAAGGCCCCCAAACGACGTGGAGGTATCGATGCAGAGCATATTGACCGGAAATCTCGCCTGTCTGGCATGTCAAGAAATAAATATATAAATAAATAAAGAAAAAATTACCAAAAATATTCGTTGTACGAAAATAAATTGCAAAAGGAACTACACATACGTACTAGTACTTCCCGCACCTTCAACTTGGATTTGGAACACAAAACATATGGACAAAAAATAATACGAGATAACAGAACGAAGACGCTGAAGTAAATAACATGGAAAACAACTTTCACTGAGAGAATGGTCCTGGGATTGGGACTGGGGAAATTATAAAAAAACAACAACGAAAAGTATGTGGAATTGTGAGAATTATAAATCAAATGCAAAGACATGAAATGAAATGGAAGCGAGTAGAACACACAAGCACACAAAATACCAAAAGACGAAAAATGGAACGAAAATAATTTTATTTTGTATTTTGGTGCCTCGCCGTTGTTGCTGTAGCTTTCCTTTTGCTTTTCTTGCCTCGCCAATAATTTGAAGAGGCGTTTTGCGGAATTTTCTGCAGACGTCAGGCCTTGACGTCATTGGCGTCTTCTTCGAGAATTGGAAATGGGCATGGGAATTGGATTCGGAATCGCGATCGCTATCGCCATTCTGCCTGGAAGTGGGTTCGGTCGCCTTCAAATCCTTTCGCTCTTGTCCCCCAAAATGACCATGCAAGCCATGCATGCATTTATCATTTATTTATTTACCCACGCCCGGGGTGCCTTTTTTCTTTGCTTTTAAAAATGTGCAAATAATCAAAGCGGAGTTATTTTTAGGCTATGTCCAAATCCCAACAGGTGTGGCGCCGGCGGCTACGGCGGGGACTTGAGGGGAAGCCGGCCTTATCGCCAACGTTTTGTGTCTCCTCCTCGCAACAGGGGACGACACACACAGAGACCATAGGCTATATATTTTATACGACCCCTTCCCAAAAATAAAAAAAAATAATTGAACACAATTCCATGCAGCACCGACACGGCGATAAGATAGATTTGAAATTCATGGGAAAATTTTCATTGAGGGCGAGGGTACCGTCCACTGCACAGAAACAGCATAATGGGGCATTAAATTCAATGAATTATATTTTTTATATTAATATTATTGGAAATATTAAATTTCTGAGTGTAACATTTCTAACCCGTTTTCTATATTATTTAAATGTACTTTTTTTAATCGATAAAAATGTATTAACCTTTCTTTCAAGCATGTTGTGGGTTATCTGCTTTTAATTTTTCCTCTACCCACAAGATGCCCATCCAGACTTCAATATTTTAGATCAACTTCAGACAGTTGACTTTATTTACTTGTTGCTTATAAATATCATAGGACTTTTGTACAAGCCGTAATTTCTTTACAGGTTAAGCGTCGATTGCTTTAATGAAGCAATAAGGAGACAGCAACCAGTTATCTTTTGATCGAATGTAAAATAGAAAGGGAATTCTAAAAAGCTTCAAAAATCGTAATAATAAAAACCAATTTACATCACAATCTTTAAAAAATGAATCCAAAAAAGTACCGTAACACATGAAATGGCAATACTACACTGATGTTGTTGATTTGCCTGAGACTCGCATGTCTTTGGATGTGTGAGTTAACAATATCAACTTTGCAAATGCCGGGAAAATCCCGCAATTACAACAAAAAGAGTCGCATAAACAAAGGCGCAAAGCGGAACAGAAGCAATAATAATAACAACAACAACAACAGCGATCTGTACTTAAGGCAGAGCAGCAGCACAAGTGCAAAAGTTTTTGTGAATTTGTTTCCTAAATACGCAAACTAAACCGAAGCAAAAACAATGACCGCTTATTGTTATTGATAGCGGTATGTACGTATACATATGTATGTATATAAATCTAAAAGCACACACATAGAAAATCAATATTTGCACTTTGCGATTAGAAATGCGAAGGTGGGTGGGTGGTGTGCGAGCGGGGAAGGTTGAAGGGGATCTACCCAAACGATTCGTTTACATATTTCCAAAAAGAATTAAGGCCATTTCGACGGAGTTTTTGCTGTTATCAACCCAGGCGGAAATACGTACGTTCTACGTAGATACGTAGTTTACGTACCATCCTCATACAGTTACGTGCACTCACACATGCACCCGAACGGAGCAAAGTGAGCGTGCGAAAGGGACACGTAGATCGGCGAGTGGCTGTGTTAACGGCACAAGATAAAAACCAGCTACAGCCAGTGTGGGAGCGAGAGAGAGGGAGGGACAACGAGCGCGCGAGAGTGCGAGCATGAGAGCGCATAAAAACAGGTGACATTGGCAGCGGCACTACGCAATAATAGATAAAAAAAACACACAGCAGAGACTGATTTGAAAATTCAAATGTTGGGAAACTTTGGAGAGCCCTTCCCGCCGCCCCACCCCTCATCAAAAACGCATTCACAACTTGTTGCCTGAGGTGTAAATGTGTTTATTTATTGCTTTTATTTTTGCACTACCTCACAGTGATCTATGCGGGCCTGTGTGTGTCTTGTTTTTCACAATTTTGTTATTTGCAAAGAGCAGCCACCCACCCACACGAGTGCAGTTTGCAGGTGTGTGTATGTGTGTGTCAGTAGAAGAAACAGAAATCAGAAATCTCTCAAATATGCATCCTTTCTACCCCTTTATACTCACCAAAATAATTAAAACTCCGCGCACGTATGCTGTTTTCCGCTGCTGTTGTCCCGCTCCTTCCCTTTGTTTGTTTTGTGGCATTCAATATTGTGATTTCAATATTTTGTTGCTTTCACTCTGTCGCTCTTTCTTTGCACTTTTTGGCTCGTTTTCTTCCTTTGCTTTGTTTTCGTTTCGCCTTTCTCGCGCACTCAAACTCCAAGCACAGTCCGCGGAGAAGCTTGGCTTTGTTTCAATTAATTAATTATTTTATTTGTCGCACTAAAACTTATTAATTAACGTATTTTTCACGTCGTTCTTTCTCGCGATCACAAAACAGCAGTGTGACCGGCGCTAAGGTGAGGCAATAAGCAAACAGATCATCAAAAATGTACTAAAATATTCACGTGTATCCAGTTCAGATTCGAAAATACTAGAACGGTGCTAGCGTTAGGAGATTATTGAAGGGCGCGCGTTTTTTCCATAACGATTATCGGAAAATAACTAAATTTATAATAAAACTCGCTGTCACCAAGGTATGCCTTTTGCTCTGCCCTTCACATATTTCAAACTATGGATCCCGCGAACAATAATGCGTGGAAAAGTCGAGTTAATAGAGCGAATACAGTCCCAATTGATTTAATAGAGGCAAATACAATATTTTGCATATTGGGAAATTATACTAATTTGTATTAAAAGACCTGGCACGAAAACTAAAATTAAATTACACATTTAAAAAAGAAAAAAAAAAAGAGGGGAGTTACATCGTCAAAATTGTCAAAAATTGCAAAAACGAGAAATCGAGCTGGAATACAGAAATGTTCTCCTATAAAATCAAGAAGAAAAAACCAAACCAGACTGAAATCGTTTGAGTTTAAGCCAAGTTATGATAAAAAAACTCTTAAAGGCAAAAAATGTACCCATTTCTTTCAACAAAATTTAAGGGGTTACATCGTCAAAATTGTCAAAAATTGACAAAAAATTACAAATAGAGTTTTGAATGCAGAAATGTTCTCCTATAAAATAAAAGAAGAAAAAACCAAACCAGACTGAAATCGGTTGAGTTTAAGCCAAGTTATGATCAAAAAACTCTTAAAGGCAAAAAATGTACCCATTTCTTTCAACAAAATTTAAAGGGTTACATCGTCAAAATTGTCAAAAATTTAAAAAAAAATTACAAATAGAGTTTTGAATGCAGAAATGTTCTCCTATAAAATCAAAGAAGAAAAAACCAAACCAGACTGAAATCGGTTGAGTTTAGGCCAAGTTATGATCAAAAAACCCTTTAAAGTGTTATCGATTTTAAGGTATAAAATTTACCTATTTTTTTCAACAAAATTAAAGGGGTTACATCGTCAAAATTGTCAAAAAGTATCAAAAAATTACAAATCGAGTTTTGAATGCAGAAATGTTTTCCTATAAAATCCAAGAAGAAAAAACCAAACCAGACCGAAATCGGTTGAGTTTAAACCAAGGTATGATCGAAAAACCATTTAAGGTTTAAGACCATGGCGAAGTTTGTATACCTTTGTAGTTTGTAAATTAAAATCGATCCATGTTAAACAAATGGATGGAGATATGGAATATTTATGAGAAGTCAATCGATTTTTATAGAGTAGTTGTTTAATTTTTTGTGCACAAGTTGATTAATACTAAATTGTATAGAAATTCTGAAAATTCACACATTTTAAATTGGTATTTTTACTGCATGGTATTTTACTAAGATGGCATATCTGACAGTGTTGAATAACTTGTCATTAGCAGTAGTGCTGTAAGCTGCTTCACTGACGTTTAATTTCTGAATTTGCATTCGAAATTTTTATCGAACTATTTTCTCAGAAAGGACAGGAAACCCTTAAAATGAAGACCTCACCCAAGAAGAAGGAGATGTCCCTGCGCCTGCGGGAGTCGCGCCGCGAAGAGAAGAAGCCGGACACTATACAGCAGCAGCAACCTGATGACGATGTGGAGTCTTTGCCCATACGAGGACGGCCTTCGAAAAAGTTGCTTCTCCAGCAACAACAGGAGCGTCGCCAAAACCAGGGAAAGCTGGATCCCGATCTGAAAACGGTCGCAG
The DNA here is from genome assembly GCA_008042635.1 of Drosophila nikananu. Lineage (NCBI taxonomy): Eukaryota > Metazoa > Arthropoda > Insecta > Diptera > Drosophilidae > Drosophila > Drosophila nikananu. The sequence continues at coordinate 20,860 of VNJV01009874.1, read as the reverse complement.
CCGGGGCCGCATCCACATCGTCGGGATCCGGCGCTGGAACGTCTGGGGCTCGCATGAAGGCCCGACGCTCTATGTACAAAAAGTCGGTGAACAAAGGCGCCTCCCAAAAGGGTGCCGGTGAATCCTATGTGATGCGACTGTTCGAGCGCAGCCTGGATCTCTCCAAGTACGAGGAGAACACGCCGCTGTATCCGATTTGCCGCGCCTGGATGGCAAACCAGCCTCGTAATCCCGCCGTGGCCGCTTTCCACACCGATGGCTCACTGCAGATTCCAAAACGCGAGGACAACGCTGAAGAGATCCTTGCGGGACTGCGCAGTGGAGAGATCAAGGTGCTAACCCAAATGCCAGCTCCCAGACGCTCAGATCTTCCCATTATTCCGCCGCGTCTAGAGTTCGGCAGGGAGGACAAACGTCTCCAAAGCGCCAGTCGTTCTGAGCTACTGGCCGCCAATATGACGCGCTGGAAGAAAGTGCGCGCCCACTGGCTGAAGCATGAGAAGAAGTACCAGCACGAGCGCTATGCCATTATTGACCAGATAATGGTGGAGGTCGGCAAGAGCACCACGAACTAGGAATGGGACGATGTTCGAGCGGGAGTATAACTTAAGAAATATCTTAAATAAATATGTCAATATTTTGTATGCCTTGTATGTATTTGCATTTTTTTATGATCTGGCTTATTCTTTGAATTCTTCTGGATTTTTCATTATTGATAGGAAATTATACAAATCTGGACAACATATTTGCAGAAAATTTTGAGAATATATTCTCAAGAAATCTGCCCAGCATTAATTCCAGATACTTAAAAAACCAAAATTAGGCTTCAGAAAACAATAAATAGTAAAAGAATCATTTGAAAGATCTTTTTTGTTATCATTGACTTGAATAAATGTTTATTTTGTAATTGTAGAATATGCTTTACCCATTGCGGTTAAATTAGTTCTAAGTTCAGAGTATGGTTTTTAAGATTTTTTTTGTTCTTATATTTTCCTCTCTCTTCTGGGCTCGGCAAATGCTGCTGGATTGTTCTGGTTCCGGTGTTTGGTGTTCTGGCTTCGGCTCAGCGAGCGTGCGCCTGTCCGTGCGTCCGCTGGTATACACAGCCACAGGCGCACGCACATCTCTCCACCGGGAGGGACGCCTAGTCGACCTTGAGCAGCTCCACATCGAAGGTGAGGGTGGAGTTGGGCGGGATGACGCCGGGATGGCCACGGCTGCCGTAGGCATAGTCCGGCGAGCAGATGAGCTTGGCGCGCTGGCCAACGCTCAACTGGGCAACACCCTCGTCCCAGCCGCGAATGACCTCGCCCTTGCCGATGGTGAACTTAAAGGGCTTGTTGCGGTCGCGCGACGAATCGAACTGGGGATAGGAAAGACTACAATTATACGCTGGAAGTCTTAGGAAACCATGGGGATCCTTACCTTGGTGCCATCATCCAGGGTGCCGGTGTAATGGACCGTCACCTTTTGCCCATTCTTCGGGAAGGTGCTGCCTGCAGGCGTACATGGAATACAAAAATAGATGTGTGTGAGCGAGACGACCATAGTGGTGATGGTAATTTTCCGACTTCTGGCACCGCATACTCTATATGCATTTCTGAGGTTAAGCTTGTCGGCGTTTTTAGGACTTTTCGAGTGAAAATCCATCAATCGGCGGGTACTTACCATCTCCGGGAGAAATTGGAACAACTTGTACGCCCATTTCGAATAGTTTTTTACTGGCAAAATACCGAGCGGAAGAAAAAGCACGTTGCATTCGTCGCGTCGAAAATATTAGAGTGCCCGTTTTCTGATTGAAAATTCCAAGTATGAAAAAAAAAATAATGTTACCAAGAAATGAAAAAAAATTTGTAGTAGAGTACTAGATTTTTCTTTCATTGCACATGGTCACGCTATTTGTCTTATTCGACTTCCAATTGGGTTTTATAAGAACTGTTCCAAATAAGAGAAACAATTGGAATCCGTATTCACAAACCGTAGATAAGATGTTAATCGGGGTCTCCGCTAAAAAATATTAAGAACAATCCGTATCAAACCTATTCAAGTGAAGAATTTTGCAAGCAGTTACCCCGTTAAGAAATTTGAAATGTATGATATTTTATCTTTTTTGCACTACGGTAACACTGCGGCGAGTTCTTTAGAAACATTAACAAAAATTGGCAATCTCCTGTAATTAAAGTATTTTACGAATTCCAAAGTGAATAGATGAAGAAAAGATGCAGCTAGAGCGACGCAAAGCTTGTTGAGATCGAAGAAAACCACTTCCAATCAGAATGCGTGATGCTGCGGCGCATCCGGAGCCGGAACCGGAACCCAGCAGCAGTGAAGCAAATGGCAGTTGTCTTGGCCAGGAAGAGCATCCGCCGGCCGCGGCGGCGGGATCCGAGCGCGAGGCGGTGGCCAACGAATCTCAATGCACCATTTGTGGGGCAGTGCAAACGGCGGCCCTCTTGGACCTCCGCTCCAACCATGAGATGCACCGGCGCCTGAGCCGCGACTGGAAGATCCATGTGAGTTTTCCACATATTCTACCATCTATTCAGCTAATCCCGGGACTTCTCTTCCCTGCAGGCTGACGTTATCCGTTCCACCTTGCGAGCCATTTGCGTGGACTGCGTCTGCAAGCTGAACATGCACTCGGAGGTGACGCGCTCCCTCATGCAGCGCATGCAGCGGCTGCAGCGCTCCGGCGGTGGAACAGCCACCGTAACGACCACAACACAGCTCCTTAGTCCACCCATTGCCGATGCCGAGGTGTCCACCACTCAGGAAAACACTGCCGCTATGCCAAGTGCCCGCAGCTCTCGCTCCTCTTGCTCAGTGCTGGAGGTCTACCTTGCCCAGCCCACCGAACCGGTAGGAGAATCCGGAGGAGAGAAACATAGTGCCGCTGCCGAAGGCTGGAAATGGCGCACGCGGCTGGAGTGTCCGGAGTGCGGACGTACTTACTTTCGGAGGGATTACTATGCTCAACACGTGCGACGTTGCTGCAAGCGAAGGACACAGCCTCGGCCACCGCGAGCCAAGTGCCGCGTACGAAACGAGGCAGGCATCGACGACGATGAGGACGACGACACTCCGCCCAGGGTAAGGCGCTCTTTGCGCATCTTCGTCTGCCGCCACTGCGATGCGGAGTTCACGTCACTGGTTAGTCAGCGGCAACACGAGAGAGCCAAGCACTTTCAGCGCTTTCCATGCGATCTGTGCGAGGCGCAGTTCGACACCAAGTACGAGTGGGAGCTGCATCACACCATCTGCCAGGCCAAGAGGGAGGTGGGTGCTTATATACCTAAATTTGAGCTGCAATGCGTTAACTTCCTGATCTTTCTAGGCTCTGGGAATCCTGCAGCAGGACGAGGCTGCCCTACCATCGAGGACACGGTCTCAGTCCCGCGGATGCTCTGTGATCTGGGACAAGTACAATCAGGAGGATGAAGAGGAGGAGGAGGAGGAGGATGAAGGAGACGACGATGACATGGAGGATGCCATGTACACACGCCGCATGAACTTCACCGGCGATTGGATCGTGAATCACAGTCGGAGCAACAGTAACAGTGCCATGAATCTGTCGCTGATGATGTACGATGAATATGGACTGGGCGAGACGCACATGACCACCGACAAGGAGTACGGTAGGGTGGTGACTCTAGGCTTGCTCATTCTTATCTTCAACCACTCTCTTTGTCTTTATATAACCCCCTTGCAGACCTTTACCTGCTTGATTTGCTCATAGCGCAGGTGCGACTGAACTCCTTCACCTGCTTCATTCCCGCCTGCGGCTATCAGACGGACAATTTGGTGGCCCTGATGAAGCACGACTATATCGAGCACTGGAAGATGAGCTGGTTCTATTGCCACAAGTGCGGGGATGTCTTCACCAGCAAGTAAGTGGAGCAGAATCAAAGGTTTTCCGAGGGATTCTATATAATCCCTTTCCTTGCAGAGTCTTCCTGGACTACCATATGCACCGCCAGAATCGCGGCCTCTACATCTGTCACAAGTGTCGGGATGAATTCGAATTTCAACACCAACTGGACCGTCACTTTCTGCTCCACAACAAGGGCATCAACTACCATTGTAATTTCTGTCGCTTGGAGTTCCTCAGCGAGGCCAAGCTGCTTGCCCATTGCAAGCGCTGCGGTCACAGTCCCAACGATGAACCCAAAATCCGCATCGACAGCTCTCTAACCATCTCAAACTGTCCCGCGGTGGAGTCTTCTCTAAGTAAAAAGAATCTACGGCTATCCAGGGCCTACAAGGAGCAAGAGCTATATATACCCAGGGTCAAGGTGCCGTCGTTGCGACCCAAGCCATTGCCGGATCACAAACCCTTTCGCTTTGCCATTGGCATTTGTGAGTTTGATGAACGAAATCCACCGAACTGCGTGGGTTGTCACTGAAGATAGGAGCTTACTAGGGACTAGTAACTAGATTTAGATAGATGTATTTAGCGGCAATTAGTAGAGACAATGTGTATTTTTCTAAAATAAATCATGTTGGAGGTAAAATTGAAGTACAGTTCAGGGTGTTTGTTTGGGGTTTTGGTAGAGTTTTCTCACTTAAATCTTCTATTTTACGATCTTGAAAATACGTAAATACCCCAAATATACTAGAAATAACTAAACACTTTCGAATTATTTGATTCTTCAGTCAGTTTTATTTAGCGCTCTTTACGCAGCTCTTTTACATGATGAAAGTCGTGGGTAGTTTGTGTCTATACGTTATAATTTAAATTGCATTACAATTTGTTTTTACTTAGCGCTATTTAATATAGAGTTCGCAGGTGTGTAAAGGTGAGAGAACTATATGATTCTATGTACAGAGAGTTACTTGGTATAACAACATTAACATTATCTCGACCGCATGAGGTCGAGGTTTATAATTAAAGAGCCTATTGCATTGCCCCCAGCGCATGTTTTCTTGTTGCCTTAATGTTTAAATTTCTGGTTGTTTAGTGTTTAGTTCTTATGCCTAGTTTGTGTGGTGGCTTAGAACTAATCAATTTGAATGGAACTTATGGCTATTTAGGGTTTAACTAAAGGATCTCTCCGATTTTGTAATTTTATTTGAATGCGTTTTTGTGTGCTGTTGCTCATGGTACGTTTTCATTCGTTTTTATTCTTTTGAGTCGCGGTGTCAGTCTTATAAATTCAACCCAGGACGATTTATGTATATATATACTCTTCTATAACAAGGATATACGCTAGTTGAGGTAGTTCAAGTGTTCGAAGAAGATCGAAAACCATAAACGTAAGGCGTTCGTTCGGTTCGTTCTATTATAAATAATCTAGTGCTAATAATTTTTAAAACAAATCACTGGCATTTTAACAAAGTTGTACAAGTTGTGTGTAGCTGAGCCTCTTCTGCTCTGTCCTAATGCTCCTCCTAGTCCTAATCCTCCTTCGACTGTACTACTCGCCCCTCTGATCCCCGTTCAGTCTCATGTATAAGTGTGGGTCTCTAGCTTAGTTTGTCAGTTGGATCGGCGGGGAGCTGATGGTTTTCCCTACGATGATGGCCTACGCGAGTGCCTATAGCCTATAGCCTACGACCTATGCTACTCCTAGTCCTAATGCTAACTAATCCTAATCTCTGCTAATATTTTTTAGGCACAAAGTGATGATGCTGAACAACAATCTTAGCTTAGTTTAGTTGTGGTTTTTGTGTGGGTTTGATTTCGTGGTTGACGACGACTGGGACTTGAGGTCTCTCTCTCTTCTCTGTTCGTTTAAAGCTTCACCAACGCTGGCTCGGCTCTGCTGTTGTCGAGAGCCGAGGGTTAAGGAAAGAAGTAACACAACAAGGGTTCAAAAGGGGGTGCGGGTTTGGGGCTGAGCCTGGCCTAATCTAGGGAGTCGAGACTGTCCGCCGCATACTGCCAGGCCATGGTGAGCGTTAATCAGTCGGCCCGCGCCTGGGACTCCTCGCCCTCGATGAGTTCCCGCTTGAGGCCCATGCCCAGGGCGAAGGGTGGCGGCGAGTGTGGATAGTCCTCCTGCTCCCGCTCCCGCTCATGCTCGTGCTCGTGCTCCTTGCCGTTGGCACTGCTGGCATGCATGATCACACCGGCAGCTCCGCCTCCCTCCACCTGTGGCGGCTGAGGGGAGTAGGGCGATGGGGGTCGCTCCTTCCGCGCCAGCGACAGATCCTCCACATGCTCCTGCTCGTGATCCTCCTCATCGTCAGCGTCTTCGCGCTCATCCTGGTCGCGCTCTCGCTTGATCAAGCGCTGCTCATGCTTCTCCATCTCCAGGTCCATGGCCTCCTGGTCCTGATAGTGACGGCCAGGACTCGGTGATCGCATGCCATGGCCATTGGAACGCTGATCCGTGTCCACCGGACTGCTGGACATGCGATTGGCTGCGGCATGGGCAGCGGCGGCCAAGGCCATGGCATGGAGAGCCTCGCGGCCGGCCATGTCGCCTCCTCGATTCTCCAGAGCCTGCTGCAGGAAGGCATGATCCAGCAGGGCGGCCGCCGAGGGAGGAATGGTGGGCGGCATGCCATGGTGAGCGGGCACATGATCGCCCTTCGGGTCACGCTTCAGCTCCGAGGGATGCACGTGTCCATGGCCATAGTTGTGGGCAGCCGCAGCTGCAGCGGCCGCCGAATAGGGGAATCCCTGTGAGGCCTCCGCCCCGGGAGGACTACGCTTCGGGGTGCGATGGGTGCCCCTGCCGGTGGTGATGTTCAGCTTGCGCACCTTGTCGTACAGGGTGCGACTGGGCAGGCCGTACTTGCGGCTCGCCTGGAGCGCACTCATGCCCTCGCGCACCGCCTGGATGGCGCACATCATGTCCGCCCGCGTGTACTGCTTGTAGCGCTTCCACTCCGGCTTCTTGCCGCCAGACTGGCCGGTCTCCTCCTCGAAGGACCGATCGGTGTACGGGGACAGGGGCTCCTTGTCGCCACCATAATCGGAGCCATTGAAGCTATGGTTCCTCTCTCCGCCGCCACCGCCGCCGCCTCCACTCACACCCACTCCGCCGGCCGTCGAGTGCTGGGGATTCTGGTGCGGATGCGTGGGGGTCTTCTCGCCATTGAGTATCAGAGGTCCTGGTTGCGAGGAGTCAGCGGGATTGGCCTGGGCCAGGACATTGCGCAGGATCGGTGTGTCGCGATTGCCGCTGAGCAGCATGCTCGAGATGGCCGACAGCTTCTTGCGCTTGAGGGGATTCATATCGGCGGCGGATTCGTAAACGGAGTTCAGCATGGCAGCGGCAGCGGACGGGGTCATGGGCCATTGGCCGCCAGCTCCCGCGTCCGATGATGGTCCCGATGAGGGTGGCGCCGTCACATGAGTGGGTGTCAGCGGGGGCTCTGAACCGGCAGGTCCTTGGCTGCTCGCCGGCAGCGACTGCGGCGGATAGTGGTGACTGAAGGCGGGCTGGTAGCCGCCAAACTGGGGCGGCGGTGGTGGTGGTGGCGAGCAGCTGCTCGAGATGGCGGCACTGGGCGAAATGTGGGTGGATGTGGAGATCACGGACGAGGAGTGGCTGTGGCTGCCTCCATTTAGGGGTTTCCCACCCGCCGTCGAGCTGGAGGTGGGCGTGGCACTGGCACTGGAGCTGGCATGATGATTGAACTTCATGAGGTTGTCGTAGAGCCCCTTGACCTGCAGCTCCTTGGCGGTGCGCAGGATCTCTGGCTCCTGGCTCTTGGTCACCGTCGTCTCCCCCGTGTACATGTACTGCAGCAGGGCCGCAATTTCGAAGCCCTTGACACCGGGCAGGATGATGCTGCAGTGATCCTGCGGCACATCGCGCAAAATGTGCTGGAAATACGGCGAATTGGCGGCCAGGACAACGCGATGGGCCTGGAACTGCTCGTCGTCGACGACCAGGGTGCAGTCCACATAGCTGCCCACCTCGTGCAGGGCATGCAGGATCTGTACCAGGTTCGTCTGGTGGTTGTTCCAGCGCAGGCAGTAGGTCTGACCCACCTCGCCGCCTGCGCCGCCGCTGCTGGCGACCGTGCTGCCGGGCGCTGTGGGGCCGCCCATCTCTAGGTCGTGCTCCTCCTCCTCCTCCTCCCGGCGGTGGTGGTGCTGGTCCTGTCGATGCCTGCGCCTGGGCTCTCGTTCCCGCTCGCTGTTCAGCCGGGAATGATGGTGGTGATGATGGTGGTCGGGCTCCTCGTCGGGAGCGGGATCGCTGGTGTTGCCGGTGCCGTGCGGATTGTAGACACCGTTCAGGCTGGTGAAGGCGGCGCTCAGCAGCGTCGGCGAGTAGAAGGATAGATGCTTCCTGACCTTGAGCGCCAGTTTAAGGCCTACGGATCACCTGGTTGCCTGAAAGCCCGACAAAACAGAGAGGAAAATATCCAATTAGTACGAGTTCTGCTTCGGTTTTCTTATTATTACTTTTTGGCAAAGCAAATGTCAGGGAAAAGCCATTTTCAAATTTCGCATGGGTTGCTAAAATCAACAGGAAAAGCTGGAAAAACTTTGGGGAAATGGTGGTGGTGATGGTGGCAGCCCCCCCGGAAGTCAGGTGTGCGAAAAAAGAAGAAAAACCGGGGGATGGTCGCCATTTCCACGCATTTATTTTTCCCCGTTTCGTTTTTGGCGGAAAATCTTGCTTGTAAAATTTATGCCCCGTCGCCACCGCTGCCACCCGCCCCTGAAGTTTTATGCGCCATAAAAAAGTGAAAGTGAAATCGGGGGAGTGGATTTCAAGGAGGGAGTGGGCCGGGCGGGCAGGGAAAACGTGTAGGAAAATGGGGCGAAAAAAATATGCAAACATCCCCTGAAAAAGATGTGTGTGCGCGTATTTTTCCGGCTGCTTTTCGCGCGTTTTACGTTTTTTTACGCATACATATTCAAATCTATATGTATTATATCGTGGCCTGGAATCGGGAAATGGAAATGGAAGGCAGACACACACACACACACTTCGCAAGAGAGAGAGTGAGGGAAAAAATGTAACTGAAAAACTTGCAATAATTTTCATTCAGTACGCCATATGCCCTTGACTTCTCTCCGGGGCCTCCTGTTTCGGGGCTCAAGTGGACGCCATATGCTGGGATCGTCAACCCGAAATCGCCGTCATGTGTTGACCAGCCGTCGAGGAGTTTTGGCATCCCAAAAATCAGCCATGTGGCGTGTGTGAATCTCCGGTTACCAACAGGTTTAGCAGCGGAGTATCTTATAGATACTCCCCCGCGCTATAATGGCAATCGAGGAAGAACAGGGAAATGTCAAAGGGGCGAGGCACCGTAAAAAATACACAAGGTATTTGCCAAAAAAAGAAATCAAGAAAATGAAAAGAAAAGAGAACAAAGACCACAAACAAACGATCGCATTATTATTGTCTGCGGAAAATGCGCAAGAGATGGGATCAATTGTTGTCTAGCCATTGTCTGGCCGTCAGGATAATGGGCAACCTGCAGAGAGATCCCGGTCCCCGATCCTCCCTTTTTTGCGCAACAGCTCCTCGAGCAGGTAGCAGGTAGCTGGCGAGCTCCTTTGAGCACATTAGTCGCGCTCGTAATCGCATAATGCCATTTTCCGAGGGCAATGCTTCAACGCCTCCGTCTTATACGCACATTGCGCATACGCCACGATCGCCAAAAATGGGAGGCAGCGCGCAAAGCTCGCGAGCGGAAAAGCTCTGGCTAACAGTGCCCAATAACAGTGGCCACCATTTTGTTGGATTTCTCGCTTAATTAAAATTATCACAAGCCAAAAACCTAACTGGCCAAGCGAACGTCATTGAAACGAAATGCACTTGGGAGGTAACCGGTTTTTGGGGCTCAGGTTTTTTGGATCTTTTTTTAAGGGGTTTCCAGTTTCAATTTTTTGTTGTTGTTATTTTTTTTGTTTTTTTTTGACACGTACCAGAGTTGGAGAATTGCGAAACAGGCTTATTGGGTTTTAAATTTATAAAAATAAATAGTTTGAATAATAAATAGTGCTATATTAGGGATATAAATGTATAATTTCGGGTGGTAACTAACTTTTAACGTATGAAGAGCTAATAAATTGGCTAAATTATTTTGTATTTATTAAAAAACTATTTAAAAAGGAGCGTGAATTTTAATTTGATTTTAAATGGCATAATTTGCTAAAATTTTATAAAAAATATCACGGATTGAAGTAACGTTAATTTTGTAAGTTCAAAATCTATTTAAAAAATATTATACCTATATATTATAAAAACTGTGTGAACCAGTGAAATCATTGAAGCTTTGCAATTTTCTTTATAAATTATTTAATTAAATTAAAATCTTACCACGAAATATTGAAAAATGCCGCAGTTTGGGGCACTTTATCGTAAATTTCCAAGTGTTGTTTTTGAACACTGTGTTTTTAACTTTGTTTTGCAGTTTTCAAAGCTGTACTTAATTTTGTTTTTAATTTGTATGGTTTTTAGTGGAAAATGTTTCACATTTGTTGTTTTGATGTTTTGCTTTTTTTTGCTGTTTTTGTTTTCGCCTTCGCACAAACACACACACGCACACACAGAGCCGTACACCAACTGAAGATGCCAAAGTTGCCAAAAAATATTAAATATTTTTCTGCTTTTCTTTTATTGTAAGAAACTGCGACACGTTTAGCGTTTATTTTTCAGAGTCGTTGAGTGATTTTCAAAGTTTTGCGTGCACGGTGTTGCAGATTCGAGCGCTGAAACATGAATAAAACTGCCACGGTTTTCGTGTGCACCAAGTCATTGAAGACCAAATTTCCCGAGCGCCGCCAGAGCGGGATGGAGCTATGGGAAAACTGTTCGAAGCGGCGGGGAAAACTGTCCTACGCTCGCCACGTTTCCACCCTCGCGCTCTCTCTTTCGCACCGTTGCAGTTTGCCGTATGTGTGCGTATTTTTTTTGCGCTTGCACTGGGTTTTGCTCTCTCTCTTTGCGGTCTCTCTGTTGGTCGCTCTCTCTCGGTGGGTGCGTATGAGTGCGTGAGCGAGATTGCCGGAGTGCGTGCATGAGTGTGCGACTTGCATATGGCGGCCGCTGTCATTGGACGTGCAGTGTGCGTGAAAGAGCGCGAAATAGTTGCACTGTGCAGTGTCCCCCTCTGTTTTTTTTTTTTTTGGCGACTGCATTTTTTACTTGTCTATATTTTTTTTGATACTTGAATTAAAGCAGGTTGTGTCTGGAAAACTGGTCTTCCTCTCCGCCGTTTCGGTTACTGTTTTATTCGTTACGTTACCCCTTGCCCCGCGCTGGCCATCCTTTCGAGTTGCGTTTTGCCCCCACTCCCGAAGAGGTCGCCATTTTGGAAGTCAGTCTTTTAATTTTCGATGCGTTTTCGTTGCCAGGCATTTGCCTTTTTTCTGCGGAGCCCCGGAAAACCTCTTAGTTATGCAAATTCCATAAAAGAAACGAAAGATAAAGTAACGACCTTCGGCAATCAATGCTTAATTGAATGCATTTTCCCGCTGCAATGCGATAAATTTGCATACGTCTTCGACCTTCGACCCCTTGGACGTTAACCCTTGTCGTTGTCTTTGCCAAGGCATTGCAGTTTTGTTTCTTCTGATTTTTTATGCAAATTGCAAAATAACGGTCGCCGGAGGGGTTGAGTTTTCCTTTTCGGGCAGGGGGGTAAATTGAAAAATGCAGGCATTTCCCGGGCAGTTTCATTGTTATGCAATTTATGTGATTTAGACACCTGTAGCGGTGTCTCCTTGGCATTCTTAAAGTAACGGTCGTCGGGGAATTTTTAGGGGTTAAGGTTAAGCAGGCTAAAGGGTTAAGGGGTGGTTGGTTTTTTTAATTTTTAATTAATTAATTCACAGCACCTGTTGTGTGTAAATATTCAGTTACACAAACAAAAAGCTATTTTGGTGTAAATAAAAATTAAAGAATGCTTCAAGGAATACAATTTAATTTAAAATATAATTTTTGAGGATATTCTAGCATAACCTTTTTAAAATCTTAGTTATTAAACCTGTATTATAATATTTCAAAAAATGTTGATACAAAAAGGTCAATTTACATATGTACATATTAACATTTTGTAAATTTTAAGAGTATTTAAACATTTTTCAAGTGTTTTTGAGGGCCTAATCTGAAGCTTTTTAGGTTTCTAAAATATGAACATTAAAATACCAGCTTTATAATTAAAATTGTAATTACTTTTAAAAGAGTTTAAATAAAAAGAAACAAAAATTCAACTGAAAAACTCAAAAGTTCTGCATCAAAATCTATTTTCCTCCAGAATCCACTAGAATTTCCCCCAACTGGCTCCACTATTTGGCAATGGTCATCGCGCTGGCAGCCTGTACTCTCTTTTCTGGCCACATTTTCCCTGACTCGGCTCAACTTACATTTTTTAATTGTTCATCATTAGGTTTTTCAGCGTTTCCTCTGTGCATCGACCCCCCGACAACCCGCTGCCTCCTCCACTCTAAGTTGCCAAACCCATTAATCATGTTTTCGAAAATTAAGGTCAACCGCATTTCACGGAGCAGCTCTCTTGCTTTTTTCAACTGCATTTTTAGGTTTTCTTGTTATTATTTCTCTTTTTTTTTTTGGCAGAGTCCAGCGAGATTTTGGAGGGCCACTCGACTATCTAAACTTCCAGCACGAAATGAGTTCGCAAGTGCATTCACCTCCCCGAAATAAAAAAAAACATCAGAGCTGATAGTGCGAGAAATGAGTGTAAGTGCGGGCATAAAAAAGCGGAAAAGTTGCCGCAACTCTGGAGCTCCATAATCTGTGGAGTCGGACTAGAGCCTCGGGGGCTTTACAACCCCTTCCCGGGCTGTAATCTTATCATCATTACTACCAGCCGGCGACTGTCCAAGTCGCAGTGAAAGTGTGGAAAATGCATTTACAAGAAGCTGGAAAATGCTGGCCATAGAAAATGGTTCGTGTTTTTTGCAGGTTAAATTCAATTAATGTAAGACATTTGTTTTAGAGTCGAAAGAGTTTGGAAATAAACTTAACTTAATGTTATTAAGTTGGAGATGAAGTTGAACCTTTATATTTGCTTTATTTTTTAAATAAAATAATGGTTTTAGTTAATAAGATTCTGGAATTATTATTTAGATTATTTAAAGACAAAAACATAATTTTCTAATTAAATTAACGAGGTTTCAATCATTTAAGGCTCTTCATTTAATTAATAATTATATTTTCACAAAGCAAATGACAGTAGTTTTTCCCCCTTTTAAATTACTATTTCAAACAATTATTTAAAAACAATTTAAAATTGATTAAATTACATTATTTTTGTTCACAAAAAATAATCCCCCGTGGTAAGCAGCATGTGTCTAGATCTTTGAGAATTCCCTTAAACGGATTATCCTCTGGTCAGTGTGTTGACTTTGCTGACTTTTTGACTAACGGATAAGGACTATGCTGGCTAATTCCGGCTTCATGTCTTCATCTATAGATATTTCCCGCCGCTCATTATGGGGAATTAGCTGGGAGAAATCCGCACATAATCCAACCACAAGACAATAGTCAGTTTTTCAGTTGCTCAATGAAGCTGAGACAGAGAGACCGCTTAATGAACTGCCACAGGATCCCCTCATGTCCTGGTGCCAGCTACCTGCTGGCAAGACATGTTTGCCAAAAAGAGCAAGGGAAATAATAACGCAATTAATAAGTTCTTTGTTCTGGGATAATCTCTAGATGCTAGGTTATCTCTAAACTCGTGTTATTTTAAACTAAATTTGCATTTAGTGTTGATATTTGCAAACTGCACGACAAACCGCATGGTTTTCCATCATTTTCGCGATAAGTTATCAGCTTCATTGTCCACATTTTCAGCTTATGGTCAGCACGTGGTCATAAACCAGAACCTTTGACCTGCTCTGCTTCCTCTGCATTCAAACTTTATGAGCCCGGCGAAAGGGTTTCTAAGGTCCTAAGGTTTTATGACTTTACTGCTTTTCGCAAAAATGTGCCAAAATAGTTAGCTGGAAACCCTTTGCCGATTTCCAGGGTTTTACGATACCCTTAACCCTTTTTTTCTTTGGTCATTACCATTGACCGACTATAGTTAGTTCTCAATTTTGCATGCAGAAAAAAGGGTGAAGTTTAGAGGGTCTTTTCGGGGAATCGGTAGAGATATATTTTGCCTGTCTATGGAATTCAATCAATGTTGCCTCCCTCATTTGTCATGCAAAATAAAAAATGCAATATGCATAAAAAACTCGCTGGCTTGTCGAGTTTTTCCGGCCTTTCCCAGGCCCAACCCTTTGGCTATTACTTCCTTTTACCTGAGAGTTGCAGAGGCTATCTTCAAAGGTGGTCTCAGCGCTGCTGCTGCTGCTGCTGAAGTGTCGCCTCTTCTATTTGGGAAGGATCTTTGAAGTAGCAGCGGCACGTGAAAAACTCTCTAAGGAAAATGCACCCAACACAATGGCAATTAGCGTGGCTCAAAGGGAAAACAGGAGCCGCCGACGTACTCTGGACAATGGACAGCCTGCGGCGAAGTTTTGGCTCAGTGACAGGATCGTTTGGCCAGGACCTGCCATAAAAATCGCTTCTTCTAACACTCACGTGCTAATGGAGGCGAAAATTTAGAGACGCTGTGATAGTGATACCTTTTTCTCTTTTTCAAATGCACTGGAAAAAATTTTAATGGATTGGGGAAAGGGAAATTTAAGAAAAATTAATGAAAATAAGTTTGAAGACGTTTGAAAGTGCAAAAAATGCGGGGAGAACTAAATATAGTATAAAGTAATAAAATAAATTATATTATTCTTTTATGAAGCTTTGGGAAAGATTTAAAAAGTGCTTGGTTTTTGGTAAATTTTGTAGATGAAAGAGATTTTATAGTAATTAATTCTATGATCCTAGTTTAAATTTTGCTAAAATTAAATTAACGAAATAAATATTTATTAAAATGACATACATTTAAATTTAATAAAAATGAATTTTAATTTACAGTCTTGAAAAGATTTAATTTATTTAAAGTGATTTTTAGTTCCTTTTCTCTCAGTGCATATCTGTTTACACGAATTTCTCGCAGCGGAAGGGCAAAAAACACGAAAACTATCTATCAGATACACATTAATTTATGCAGTGTGTTCATGTGTGCGTGGGCAGCGCAACAGTCGGGAAAAGCAAACAAAAAATGCAGCCGATGAAAATTAATAAAAAAAATGCAACAAGAAGACCACGAAAAACGCCGAAAAGCGAATACGAATACGAATACCAAAGTGAAGAGAGGGCAAACACAGACCGAAGCAGCGGAGAATGGAGAATGGCTGGAAATTTATCGCGCGCGTCATTCGCCGCTGCAACTATGGAAAGTAGCGCGTAGACGACTTCCAAAAAAGCCTGCTGGAAGGGGGCGCTGGCGAAGGCGAATAGAGGGGGAGCGCTACGCATGGGTCATTGCACTTTTGCAACGCACACCAACACACACACACACGCAGAGGAGATAGCAACATTTTCAACCAGAAATTGTGTGTGTAAAAAAAGGCACCGAAAATTAGGCGAAAGCAAACACAGAAAGACGGGAGAAAGAGCCAATGCAGAAGGCAAACAAGATACAGCGTTACACAGCGTGTGTGTGTGTGTGAGGGGGGTGGGGGCTGTGGGGGCACAGGGGGAGTGGGGGTGCTGTAAGGGGTTGGGGGCCGTCGATTGCAACTGCAACTTTGCATGCGTCGGCCATTTTGTGAGCGTTTTCGCTGGCTAAAGCAGATACAAAGATACTCTCGCGCAATAAATACCCATGCACAAAGAGAAAAAAGTGGGAGCAGTAATTTATTTATATTATTTTACGGCAATAAAGTATTTACTTTTTTTTCTTACTTTAATTGTTGTGATTTTGTGCTTGTGATTTAATTTAAGATGGTTAATTTTGTGGGATAAATATAATAATATCAATATTTACTTTTGCTATGCCAGACTAGAAAAATCCTACAGATGAACCCAATTTTTGTTGATTTTATGTTTTAAAAAATGTTTAAACTTTATTATTACGACAGATATTAAGTAAATCATATTTTATACTATAAAAACAAAATTTTAAACTTATATTTAAGACAAAATTATTGCTATATACATGTATGTATGTAAGTACATATTTCCTAAAGTTACATATTAACTCTTTATTTTTCTAAAAAAAACTTTAAACAGAATAAAAAAATTTATTAAATTCAGTAAATTATGTAAGATAAAACATATTCTATATGAAAATATCATACTTCTTAGTAAAATGTTTCTGTAAGAAATCGCCTATATTTTTCTCAGTGTATTCCAACTTCATATCTGTTTTTGGGGGCTTATTTCGACAGATATAAAACTCGTGTTTGCAATGATCGTTTTGGGAGAAAATGTCATATACCCTTGGTCTGCCGTTGCAGATACGGATACAGGGACAGATACAACCGATACGAGATACATATGCTGTCCATGTAGCGCGCAGATACTGGCTGGCTAAAAATAAATACATGTATAAAAACGGGCAATTGCCATGCCATTTGTGCCGCCAGCCAGCGCCACTCGAGTGTGGCAGTTGCAGTTGCTGTTGCAGTTTGCCTCGCTCCCTGCACATGTGGAAATGGGAATGGGAATGGGAATTAGAAAAACCATAGAAGGGAGGCCGGAAAATGGGAAACCGACTGCTGTTGCTGCCTACCACGCCCCCGAAAAAAAAAGTACAGGCAACTAGAGCAGCGCATGGGGTGCGTTTTGCAGCTCTGAATTTTTCTAATTTTATTTATTTTTAGCAATTTTTGGAGGGAAATTTCAAGTCAAGCATAGTGCATTTTTCAGTACGTACCTTGTTTTTCCTTCCCTGCTATGTTGTTTTGTTGGTATCTGCAAGATATTGTATAGGGCTTCTCTGGGCGATCGTAGAACACGTTTTATAGAGTGTCTCTTGTTGAGTGGTTCGACTCTAACCATAGTTTGATTCACATTTTCGCAAATAGTTAAGCCACGTTTTCACTGGTCTTAGGCTAAGCATTTTTGCAGCCATTCTGTGCTTAAGTTTTCACTGTTTTTCACTAAGTTTTTGAGAGGACTTTCATGGGGCTTACGTTTGGATTTCTTTGAGTTTTCACTGATTTTCATAGGGCTTCCCGGTTCGTGGTGAACTCGTTGAGTTCGGCGAGCAAAATGCCGCAAAAACACACAAAAAAAAAAAACCGGGCATGAAACACAGATTCTGGGAAGCGTTTCGCGGAGCTTACAACGCAACCGCTTGGATGGATGAGTCGTATCTGAGTATCTGCGGCCGCGTTCGTCGCGTATCCGAAAGGGCGGGGCAGGGTAGGCAGCTCGATGGCCACATTTACATGTGTCGCTGTAAGTTCTCTGGACACTGACCTTGGGTTCACGGTTAGCCAAGGGACTGACACCGCCGAGTATGTTTCGCTGAGTTTCTGAGTAGTAGTTCCCGGCGACTGATTCCGCTTGATTCTTTTCGCCGATTCTCCTCCTCCGGCTCGCTGCTCTCTCTCTGCCGCAAAAAAATGGCGTGTGTAGAAAAGCTCCGACTGTACATGTCTCGCCAGTACATTATATACTCCGTCTATATACTGACTCATTGAGCAAAAAAAGCAAAGCTATAGAAAAATAGAAATAAATTCAGAATTCTAGCCGTGGAGGTGGGGGGAAAGCTCGCAGTGTGGAATTATCAGCGGCCCTTGGGGTCCCACGTAAGAATTTCGCAAATACATAAAAAACACACACTGGCTGCGATCGAAAACAACAGCAGAATAAAAAAAAATAGAAACTAAACCGCCAGTTGGCTTGTTTATCTGTCGAGCACTTTTCAGGGTCAGCCCTCCACCTCCTCCTCATTCTTGATTATTACACAATTTTTTTGTTTACAGCAAAAAGCAGTCTCTGGTTACCTTTTGTTGTTGCCGTTTGCCGTGGCAAAATTTGTTGTAATTCACGAGTGTGTGTGTGTGTGTGCTGGGGTTCTCGCTGCCGCGTTGTTTACCACGAAAAAAACAAATTTTGGTGGGCCAGGGTCAGATAGTGACTACGTGAATACGCGGAAGGTCGGACGGTGGGCTCAATGGCAAATTACAAGATCAACTTACAGGGCTGATGGTTGCAAAAATCAAAGGTAAAAAGGGAATATTTTTGGGGCATTTTAATAATAAGAAAATTGTTAGGAAAACCTAATAGTTAGAGAAGCAAAAATCAGTTGAAAACATGGGTAAACATGGCATATTTCTAGTACGCATTAAGTTTTAGTGTGAATATCGCTGTGTTTGTGGGTAAGAAACTGACGACTATTAACCATTTGATTAATTGAGATATCTGGATAGAAATTTCAGTTGAATAATAAATGGCATTTCAAAATTGCAAAAGGTTACTAAGAAAAAAACTGGCTTTTAAGTATAAAAGCTATATGAATAATTATGAAATAATGGATGATATAATAAATTCTGTAATTCTGTAATTTATTTAATATAACAGAGAAAACTTCCTTAAGAAACACTTGAAGTATCTAATTAATTTAAAGGTATCCAGATACTGAAAGGTAATAAAAAAAGAAACAATAAAGAATAAATGGAAAATAAAAAGTGTTTTTACATAGAAAAGATAAAAACATCTTAGGAATAGAAAATTACTAAAAAGAAATATTAAATATAGATTCAATAAATCGAAGAAAAGTAACCAAAGCTCTAGAATAATATTATATAAAACTGATAGATACAAATCAAGATAAAAATGCTATAAATTAAAAGATATATTAAAACTATCTGGTAGATTTCAGCTACCGAGAATTATCTTATTTATTCAATCTAAAATAAAAACTTAAGGAAAAACTATTAGACAGCCAATAACTATCTGACAGATCAAATATCTCAAAAACATAACTATTAGATACGAAATCCGAACAAAGTATCTAATAGATGTAATGTTGCTGTAAGTCGAAATATACCACAAAACCCACCAGTTGCGTCAACAGAACCACAACCCAAAAATCCAAAAACATACACTCTCGTAGATACGCAGATACACAGATACAATTCCATGCGAAAGCACGATGCCAGAACGATAGAAATTGAGTAACAATAACAACGTTCCCGCCGTCCCTAAACTTGAACTTGAATTCGCTGGCGAAAACAGAAAAAGCAGCAAAACAACACCAAATTTCAAGAGCAAAATGCCGGCAAAAAACGGAAAAAACAACGCAAAAAACGCAAAAACTGGTCGCGAACAACAACAAAATTGCGTAAACAATTTGCCTACTCTCTCCCTCTCTCTCTCGGGAGCCGATGTAGGAGCCGAAAAGGGCCGAGAAGAACCAAAAAGAGCCGACTGGCAGCCGAAGACCTTCGGCTCCACGAAGCTCTTTTGTGCAAGCTCTCGATTCGCTCTCGCGGTTCGCGAAATTCCCCGAAATTCGCAAGCCGACCAATCAGACACCGGTTTTTGCACACAACAAAACGACCAAAACGAAAGCTTTCACCCATACAGCTTTTTTTTCGCTCAGTGTATGTGTGCCTGTTCGCGGGCTTTTGCTTATTTTTGGCACAACGTGTGTCGCCATTTTTGCGCAAAATTATACATACGTTTGGCGCTTTGGGACGGTCGTGTTTCGTTGATTTGCGGCGATTAGAAGAATCGCCAGCTTGGCCCCAGAAGACGACCACGTGTCTTCTACATAGTTCTGGTTGGAAAAGAGAGAGAAAAGAGAAAGAGAGAGAAGAGTGGAGACTATGCTGGTGCTCCCACGGGAGAATTCATTCGCCCCATGAGCTAACAAGAGCTTTCTGGAAACGAATAGCAGGTTAGGGAACTTTTCTGAGATCAGAGAGGTGTTTAGGTGTTTTTTTTTGTTAATAACTTATTTTAATAATTATTTAAGTCTAAATATTCCTTCTCCCTACAAAGTTAAAAACAAATAGTTAAAATTTCAAGCTTGAATTTCTTAAATAACCTTAACTAGCTCTGGCAAAGGTAATTGGTTTTATTAAGACCTTAAGAACGTAATCGCTTTTCATTTCGCTAAAATAAGCTCCTCCGAAGCTTTAAATGAGTTAAGTAAATAAATCATTACAAAAAGTTCTTGCCATTTGAATTGTCATAAAAATATTCATAAGATCATTCAGACAACTTTAAATATGAATATCAGCAAAATAAAACTATTTATTTTATTTGATACTTAATTTATAAATTATATTATAAACTTTAAAGCTAAAACAAGTCAAGAACATTTAACACATGTTCTTGTATTACTTTATTTACTTTTCTTTAGTTCTTTCTTTAGCTGTTTATGTTAATTAACCCAATAAATTTTAAAACTTAATCTTTAGCATCAAAAACAACAATTAATGAACTTTAGGCACTGCTTTCTTAAAGATTTTTGTGCTTATTTTGCCCCCAACAGCTTTATTCTTTAGCTTTGGCATTTTGTTTGATTCTTCAAGAATTTTGGCAAAGAAAAACTTTCATAGATAAAGCAAGCTCTTTGCCAGCAACTTACAACCTAATTCTGGTTAATATTCATAATCAATATTTTATTAAACATATATTCAGCATTAAGAAGCCAGGCTATTGTAAGCCATAGAATGATCTTCACGAATATCTAAATTCCCCAACAACTTTAATAAGCAAATATTATTAACAGTTTTCAGCTCTGTAAATTCCCCCAGAAGCAAGCTTTATGCTAAATTATTTTCTTAACTAAGCTTTATGTTTTTGGCGAACCCCCGCGAGCTTTGCCAAAAATAAATTGCTTTCAAGATCCAAACTCTCTAGCTGAGTTACAAACCCGCGAGCCTGATCACAAAATCAATAAAATAATTTAGGCGAAAGAAAGGTTATAGAATCCCAGGGAATCGCCGAGCCAATCTGTTTCTTTTGTTCAACATTTAACCATTATCCTTGGGACCCTTTTCCCCCAATTTCGATGCAACCTGCGATTGCAACTGCGCGTTCCTCTGACTTGCAACATGTTCACCTTTTTT
>VNJV01009867.1:0-11920 GCA_008042635.1 Drosophila nikananu | reverse complement strand
TAAACTCAACGGATTTCGGTCTGGTTTGGTTTTTTCTTCTTAGTTTTTAATGCAGAACTTTTCTGCATTCAAAACTCGATTTCTAATTTTTGGCCAAATTTTGACAATTTTGACGATGTAACCCCTTTCATATTATTGAAAAAAATGGGTACATTATTGGCTCAAAAATCGCGAATTCCTTAAGTGGTTTTTTGATCGTAACTTGGCTTAAACTCAACGGATTTCAGTCTGGTTTGGTGTTTTCTTCTTAGTTTTTAATGGAGAACTTTTCTGCCTTCAAAACTCGATTTCTAATTTTTGGCCAAATTTTGACGAAAAAAAATATAGATACAATAGAAAATTATTGAAGAAAAATTAGAATTTTTGCCAATTTTCAACATACTTTCATATAATTTAAGATGTAGCATATAATTATAATTATTCTATATATAATTTTATATTATTAATATATTATAATTTTATAAAGATCGGACTTCTATATCATATAGCTGATACAAGGGTATACAAACTTCGGCGTGCCTTTCTTGTTTGATGTAAATAAGTTATTTATATATTTATTTAAACAAAAACAAAGTACTTAATAACACATAATAAAGTATTTATGCGTCCTTAAGCATCATTGTTCAGGATTTCCGTTCCTCACCTTTATTTTTCGAATTCTAAAAATAATACAAAATATCCAAGGGGTTTTTTGTTTTAATTGACTTCAAATGGCAAATCCCTACTCCCCACATTTATTTCTTAGAACTTTGCCACAATCTTTGTTTTGCTNTCATTTGATTGCGTTTAACTTGATACTTTCCTAATTTTAGCACATTCTACAAAGGTGTCCACAACCCCCCTTAAAATCTGGAAGTGGCAAAAACGACTATTTTACAAAAACTTAAAACTTTTTCTTTCAGTGATAGATATTACTGTAATTATTCGAAAACTAGTTAGCTAAGGTCTTTAGCTTTCCATTGATATGCAATATGTCCGCATAATACGCTCCAGGTAAAAAGATATAAGTGATTTAAAAAGTGGTGTCCACAACTGTCACCTTTCCCCTACAAAATATCCAAGCGGTTTTTTTGTTTTAATTGACTTCAAATGGCAAATCCCTACTCCCCACATTTATTTCTTAGAACTTTGCCACAATCTTTGTTTTGCTTTGCATCTGGGAAATTCCCGTAAACCCCCCCCTGGTCGTGTTCACGATTCATAAATAATTTATTAGCCTCGCTTCATTTACGGCTTCTGCACATTCTCAAATTAATTATTACGAATTAACACAAAATCCAAGAAGCACGCGTCGGATAAAATTAAGAGAAAAAGCGCACCGAAAATAACAGATAAATAAATGAACTTATCACCTGAGGCTCTTTTTTGTTAGCCTGGCCTTTTGTGGTTTGGCTAGTTTGCTGCTGACCAGATCAAACGAAACGCGTCGAGCACGGAGCGGGGATAAAGAAACATTTTCTGCTGACGCACATTTCACGAAAAAATTATAGAGGAGCGCCCCACCACCACCAGCAGCAGTAATTATCAAAGCAAAGCAAAGATTTTTTGCCAAATGAATTTATAATGGTTTTATTTTTATCTTGTTGGCGAATCCAGACAGGTCTGGCTCTAAGCAGAAGCTGGTCTGCTTTTTCAACGCAAAACGTTTGGCATGTGCCAAAACAATTTGCCACCTGCTGTCCGTTGTCCGTTGTCCGCTGACCGATCTTGAGCTCTCTTTTCCCTCCCAAATTGTATTTACTTTTACTGCAAGAATTTCTTTTGGAGGAAAACTCTCACTCGCCGCAGCCGCAAATGACAACCTGACATGTCAGGTGATGTGTCAAATGTCTATCTGGCCGGCTACGTGCCGCGTTACCAGGTGAAATTCAAGTCCATGTCCATGTCCAGAGACATAAAATTTAATGCAAAAACGCAAGTGAAAATTAAGCGAAGAATAAGATAAGCCGCCAAACATCTTGATCCAGCTTCAGATTCTTTTTGTGATGAGTAAAAGTGAAACGGGTTTGTTTCAGAGGAAAGTTTGGCCATTAAAGTTCTCTATTTATTTCTAGAGAAAGTTCTAGGCACGTGGATGGGCATTGAAGGCTCTTCAAAAATGTTTTAAGTAAAATAATATAATAGTCAGTTTTGTTAAATAAATAAATTCCCCCGAAAACAAACCCATTTGTTGTGGTTTACTTCACCATATTTGTTTGTAATTTTCAAAATTCTGGGAATCACTGTCACGACTGAACATATTGATTTATTACTTCATATATTTCGTCATGACCACATTTCTTTGTCATTTGTTTAACAATTCAAATTTGCATACGAACGAATATATTTATATTCAAATTTGTCAACATATTGGCGCAGGCTTGGCAATCCATTTTGTTGATTTTTTTATTTACTTGCTTGCTCAAGTTCAGAGTTCGCATTTCATTTGGAGACTTACGTAACCTGAACTTGCTGCCGTTTAGACCCGCTTTGATTGCAGGTGATCAGTGGTCTATTGAGCCGATTTATTTTATTAAGGCGATTAGTCAAACCAGCTCTCCAGCTCTCAGGTGTTAAGGAATGAGAAAAGTGGACTCTAAACTCTAATCGAGTTAGATCGGAGTAGGAAATGATGGTGCAATTAAAGGCTATTGCAGATTAGTTTCATCAGTCCGAAAATGACGCAAATTTATGATCTAAACAAATTATACTCGGACTCGTATTCGTACTTGTACTCACATTGCATGTGAGCAATTGTTTGCAACTGCCCCGATGTCGCAGATCGTTTCCGTTGACAAATTCACATTGTTGTGGCTCGATCACAAAACAATACGCCGTCAGCAGCCACATCTCTAATGCATTATAAATGTTGTATAATTCAACGATTTATCGATGCATGAAGTCCGAACGAACAGCCAACGGATGTCCCCTCAAACGGACATGATTTAATAACGAATAAAATCAAGATTTGCAAAAACAGGCCAAGAAAACAGATTCAGATACAGATCGTTGAGCTCTTGCGACCCCGTTTCATGTGCGTGGAAATGCAATCGATACTTCATAAGTGCGTTAAGACGATGGGTAAAAAAAACCTGGCAAAAAGGGTCAACTCTCCAGAGGCGTACCTTGCTGCAATTAAAGCGCAAAAGTGTTTAAAGCCAGGCCAAAAGCAGTAAAGCCGGCAGCAAGCAACGGTTGGTCAGCTCGGCAAATTAGCATTTAAGTGCCTCTCAACAGTTAGGCCGCCGTATATGCCCTGGGCCTAACATATAGCCAAAGAGGAGTGTGACTAGCGGCAATTAGAAGTGAACCAAAGCTAAATCTAGAGAGCTTAAGATGAGTTATTGACTCACTCGACGGGAAGATACTCAGCAGAAGTAAAAGGTAATACATAAAGGTATCTACAAGTAGGTACTAGTCAGGCTTGTGATCTTTAAAAGCTTAAATTTTAAGAGTACTTATAAATCTTGTACAGGAATTTCATACAAAATACATTCACTAGAAGGAACCTAAAGAGGAATGCTAAATTGCAGCCTATGATCCTCTGCCTCTTTGAACTCTTGAACCAGATACACCTTTACCATCACTTTAAACTCATTTCCGGTCAACTATACCCAGTCAGACGCATTTATAGGATGCTTTACGACCAGTAAATTGTACTACGCCAACAGTTATGCAAGAACTTTGTTTTTCTCCCCGGCCGTTCTATGAGTAATTGACCCATATTTAAGGTTCTCAATGCGAGCAGTGAGCCGTGCGAAAGTTTGCGTGCCTCGAGCACTAATGGCACACTAGCCGTTGTTACTTATGAATAGTTTCCTCACAGCCACCACTTTCCTGCAGTCCAGTGCCTAGTCGGCTGAACCACACTGGTTTTTGGAATTTGTGTAACATTTCTTTGGGTTTATAGTTACCTGAAAACTTCCACAAATATTTATTGAAGCGCCTTTGAGGTGTGTCAGGTGGGCCTGCAAGAGATAAACAAACGAAACTATTAAAATATTTGAAGAAACGAATAAAAATAACACAAAAGACTTATCAATTTGGAAATGCGAAGATCAAAAATGTTTTCACACGCCTCGTGAAATGAGATAATTTGACGGCGGCTTTCACACGAACACTTTCCGATCTGCAGGGGGCAGGGGGGCAAGCGCCTTTGGTAATCCCCCCCGGAGTGCAATTATGGGGCGATTTATTGAAAATGAAAATAAACACACTCTTCGCCCCAGACGGACAGCGAGCGAAATCAAAATCGAATCAAAACGCGAGGCGAAATCAAAACTTGCACAATGGGAGGAAAAGCAAAACAAAAGCCAATCAAGAGCAATCAAGAGCCAAGAGCCAAGACTCTGCAGCCAGCCAGCCTGCAGTTTTCTTTTGGGATCGCACAGATGCGTCACAGAGCCGGCAAACCGAGAGATACAGACAGATACAAGTGCAGATACGAGATACAAGTGCGGATACAGACGCAGATACAGAGCGAGAGATACTTTATGTAGGTTGTTTCGGACTCGGACTCGGGCTCCGGGGTCCCCTTTTCCCCAGTGATGTTTAAGCCATGAATCAAGCAATTGTCGAGGCACTTTTATTCTGTTTTAAGCGATATTCATGCTGGGTTATGGGGCGTGGTAATTGGCCCGGCAAACGGGTTGGCATTAACGTGCACGTTAAGCGTTAACGCCGACGTTAACCCAGAAGAGTGGTGTGAAAAAGTGCGCATATCGGCCGCCCGGTTTCGGATACAGATACAAATGGCAAAGGCCCCTCCCTGACTAATTGTTTGTTCTCCGCCAGAGATTCTGCGCATCTCCTCTTGTTACTTTTGTTTTTTGGAAAGTTCTGGGCCTGACCTTGTTTCCCGAAGACGTCGACAACAACTGTTGTCATTGGGCAAATACCAGCGAGGAGAGTGCGGCTAATAAAGCACATAGAATAAAGGTTAAAAAAATGCTAAAACTTAAGAAAATAAACATAGCGAGAGAAGAGTTGTAGTAGAATAGAGAAAAACAAACTAGGAAAGCCCGGCCGGCCAAACAATGCCGCAACATGATTCCGCACTTTGCCACTGTTTCAACAGTTGTGTAAACAACAAACTGAGTAACAACTAAACCGCCACACATCAGTCCATTCGATTCCCAGTTAGCTCTCGGCAGCGAGTCCAATGCGACGCGGTCGTGGTCCATTTCCAGCGGCCAAGCCAAATTGATCTTTGCCACCAGAAATGTGTCACACACTGAAACAGTTCCGGAGGGGCAATTGGGTCAGATATAATGATGGCACCCGGAATGCTAAATCAATTTGAACATTCGAGAGTCGTCACTCGGCATCCGCAGACATGTTGCTCCCTGCGGTGATCCGAAAATGCACGCTGGGGTAATGTGTGTTCCTGCTCGGCAGCTCTAAAGCTTGATTCGAGCATTAAATATGAATTTACAATCAATTAACATAATAGTTCACCTAGAACTTTGTCGATGCCTTCATCAATCATTTTTGGGGCCAAGAATATAGTGTGTGACTGATGGAGTTAAAGCAGCAATTTGAGACAGGGGAAAGAGACTATGTAAAGCTTGATTAAAGTCTGACCTTAAAATACGCTTAAGTAAACAAATTTAATACCTTCCCTCTCGATATGCTTTTTTCCTGTAGATTTAATTTGAGTGATGGCTGAGAAGTGGCCTCCCTAGTAAATTTGGCTTTACCTACAATTAATCTTGCTTAAACATTAAATGTCAAATTGTGTCCACTGAATTGACTTCCATTTCTATATAAGCCCATATTCCATTATGAGTTTATTATCTTTCACATTCTTTGGGTGTTCCAGTTTTACACTTTCCTCGCGACACACCGATCGCCATAAAGTTTACAATATCAGGGCCATAAACCAATTGCATAAACGATGAGCTCGATGAGGCTCCACTTGGCGTAGGCTGTACCTGTATCCAGGCCGGCAGCGGGCTTCATGATTCCGAATCTGTATCTATGCATAACTAGCAGGCCCGGTTCCGCCGGCACTGGGCTGGGATTTGAGCTAGAGTTCGGATCTGGGACTGGGCTGTGTCGTTGATAATTTATATGTGTCGTCCAGCCCCCACAATCAAGTAACCAGCATTGCCTTTGTTTTACGGCCGGGGAGGAGTGAGTTTTATTTCCGTTCCACCATGCCCATGCCCATCCGATGTCGATCCGCTGTCCATGCCCCCACATCGTTCTCCTCAGCGGCATCTGAGAACAATCTTACACATGTAATTGCAATTGTCGAGCCACTCACGACAGTCGAACGAGCACAGCCGGCAACGGGTTCGACAACGAGTTGGGTTCTGGGTTTTTCGAGGAGGGAACATTTCTACCTTTTAATTTGTGCGGCATACTACGGGTACTACTCCCTGTACACGGCAAGAAATTAAGCACAGAGTGCAACTCGTAATGTTGCTTAGCTACCAAGCGATATTCATGCATTCCTTCCGGTGTAGACCACAAAGTTGGAAGACTCTCTCTCCGTGGCTGCCTCATTTTAATGTTGTGTAAAGTTCTAAGACCCCGACAATTGCAACGGAAGTGCGTTCATTATTTTTAATGATTTTATTTAGTGGCTCCGCTGGTCAGAGCTCTACCTGAAAGCCTTCGGATTGCGCTCGGCCCTTCGCATTTGAATGCCTTTGGACGGGACAGGATCTCGGAGCATTTACACGCCAAAGTCTCAAAACATCTTATCCTGATCTTGAGTTAGGGAATGTCTCTCCGTCTGTTGGCTTGTTGTGCCCCAGCAGACCGAGACAAGTAATTAGTGGTGGGATAAAGACACACACTATGGATGAGGCATAAACAAGTCAAGTCCCTGATTCCCACTGTCCATAAAGATTAGGTATTTATGACCGCTCCGCTCCGACTTCCGTCCAACGAATTATGAGGGTGGATTGGTAATATCTTTATGCATTCCCAAACAGAAGGAGAATCCTACTACCTGCTACTACCTGATACTACCTTATTATTTGGACAAAAGATCTCTGACGCGCCTTTTCCAGTTGTGTGACCCGTGAACCCCCCATCGATACCCAACTATCTTTATCTCGGTGCATCTGTCGCCAAGCGAGGTCTGAGCAGCTCTAATTGCATCTTTCAGCAATTAGCAAGCCGGGCTAATTTCAATAATTGAATGGAAAACAACACAAAGTCAGAAGGGCAGACAGTCGGGCGGGGGCTCAGACGCAATTGACATTCACATCGGGGTACTGTCAGTCAACTTTGACCGCAAAATAAACTGAAATTACTTAAATGAGAGCAATAAGTAGGTCTAGACTGGGTATCGCACATTTTTGAATGCTCTTTTGTAGAATTAACAACCTTTTTGGAGTTTAAAAAGTCTACTTAAAGGGGAATGAGGCATCAATTTACTGTATTTCCTTCAAGAATAAAGAAAACGGATTAGTAACTTGATAGTAGGTAAGAATTTCAATTAGATATTGCCTTTATTAACTTGATTTATCCTAGAAGGCTTAGTAAACAATTACAAAAAAATTTAACCAGGTTTAAATTACAAATTAAAGCTTAATTTAGTTCTAAATAAAATGTTTACATATAGAAAACTTTCTAATTTGTTGGATACCAATTGCAAACAATAATAACAATTATATAAATGACAGTGGATTTTAATAAGTCAACCTTTGCAAGTCAAGTGTTTTGAGTCAATTGATGTATCTAGAGATAAAATAACTCACATAGAGCTGTACTTATCAGATCAAAAGGTTTCTAAGTAGATCACGGTTATTGAATGTTGATAATAATATAGTATAAACATTTATTTCTCAGATATGTTAAGCTTCCTATGAACGAAGACCTGCACACCCTACCTTTTGTGATTACACAATTGCAGTGTTTATCAATATTATATTGTAATTGATTATGTAATTACTTGTAAGTATTCAAGATTTTCGTGCACCCCTTGCAAAGGAGGAAGGAAGACCCAACCAGATAGGGAGATATATTACTTGATAATATATTATCCACATTCTCTAAGGCCAAACACCTGCAGCATGCATACCCTTCGTGCCCAGTGCAACCACACTACGATTACCGAGTTCAAAGTGAGGGGGCAGCGAACGCCCCTGACTGACAAGTGCACGGCAAACACAACCCACGGGAGGCGGGTGCTGCGAGGGGGCGGCTGCAACTGAGACAATTATAAACACAAACACAACACAACACGAGTGCGGCCACAAGGGGGTGAGCACAAAACGTTGCATGACACGCCAGCAGCAGCAACAAACAATCGACAGCAATTGTTGCATGTGATTTGCAAGTTTTCTATTTTGACGTTCGAGGGACTGACTGCTACCGGGGGAGATCTGAGCCGAGTTGAGTTGAGTTGAGTTGGGATTGTCATGCATTGATTTACATATTACTGAAATCCGTATAAAAGGCAACAAAAGCTAAGCTTAAGCCGCTCCGCCGGACGGACGGACGGACGGACGGACAACGTCATTCAGCGTCGCTGCCGTCGTCGTCTTCATTTGAATCAATTAAACCAGTTTGGGCCTACGACTGCGACTGTGGGTATATCTACGTGTATTGGGTGTGTTTGTGAGTCAACCCGTACTCATTAGGTATTCATCTGCCTCTGCTGATGCTGCACTTGATTGATCATTCGCCGAGCCAAGCCAAGTCGCGCCGAGCCAGGCCAAGCTGGGCCGCGCCTAAAGTTGGGAAAAAATTCCATGAATTCGATTATACAAAGTCAAATTCTCGTAGACATTACTGGATGGATGGACAACCCTACCCCAACCCCCATTTTCAGAGCATTAAAAACCAACATCAAAGGTGCGAAAGACCGCGAGGGAAAACCAGTCCTAAAAACACATGCACATCTCTCCCCCGAAATCGGTGTTTCAGTGTTTCAGTGTTTCGGCTTTTCAGTTTTCATTTTCCATCCGATCAAAGAATGCAAGTTTTTGTTTCCAAATCCCAAATCCCTCCGGCCATCGTGTTAATTTTGTTGGCCTAAACAGGTTTTGGAGATTTTCAGAACTCCTCCGCCATCGTCTAGAGTCTAGACACTGGAAACCACTGGTATTTATAATGTTTTAACGCTTAGTTAGGAAACAAACAGAAGACGGGGTTGAAACAGAAAAAACAAACGTTAAGTTTAAGCTGGATTTTGAATTTTTATGGTATGTTTCCATTGTCTATGTTCTAAGACACCTCTTCTGTTTTTTTTCTCTTTGTTGAGCGACCAACAAAGAGTCGGACTTCATCGATTCGATTTTTTATTAGCATCGAACATCGCGCATCGCGTCGGGACAATCAATTTTCCAGCACTCGCAGTCATTAAAGAACTAAACTAATAGCCCCCTCATATATCACACCGTGATCATATATCAGAAAGAAAGAAACACCAGCCAAGCCCCAAGAATTCTCTGATTTATGCGCAATTTCATATGCCGCTGCATATTAAATGAGTAATAAATGAAAAACAACACTGGAACACAAACAGATAACCCGCACCGAAGAGGGATTAATTTCCACTATGGTAATATTTAGTAGTATCGGAATTAGTACAGCTTTTTTCCTGCATTCAAGCGGGCCTGTGTTTGCGCAACAATTACTAGGAAATTACCAGAACAGAACACAACACAAATTGCGAAATGTGCAGAGGCAGATAGGTAGATACAAGTATAGATACATAGACAGATAGATGGTAGTCAGAAACCGTATTCCATATAGAGATCAGGCGTGGGTTTTATACATCAAATATGCAGAGCTGTAGATGCTTTTGATGTCGAATTGAGACTTTGAAACGGAAATATAAAGAATGTTGTGTTTAAAACAATTATAATTTAAGAATATTAAAGGGTCCAAATAAACAGAAGAGGGAATAATTTAACATCTATCTTATAATATACGAGTTAAGATAAGCCTAAGCCTATCGTTACCTGCTTCCCATTTAGGCAAAGGCCCATCCCTTTTTTATTACAAATACATCTTGAAAAACCCCTTTCTAAATTCATTCTTACAATTCCAATTGAGATTCCAGAGCCCAGACCCAAGTGCAAGTCGGTGGCGCCCATTGAGAGAACTTCGGCGACAAGAACCAGAAACAACTGGATCAACCAGATGACTACTAGCAACACAATGGAAATACTAAGGCAATATGCAGTAATAAGCAATAAATGAAAATAAAGGTCAAGTTTAAGTGATGGCGCGATGACGAGAGAAGCAGAAAAAACAAAAAAATATAGCAACGCAAAAAATAAAAAACAAGAAACGACAGAATCTACAGATGTAAAGAAAAATATACGAATAAAAAACATATACAGTGTGGGCGGTGTGGAAGTCGTCAAATATCACGAAGGGGAGCCCACTGTGGAGGCGTTCCTATGAATGAATGAATATCTTATGAAATGCTGGAACTATGTAAATGGAAGGAAATTACAATTGAGGGGGGGAAATTACTCTAGAAAACAACAAGACAAATGGATGGAAAGGGTTCAGATTTATTGAGGGATAAGATATCAAAATGAATATATGGAATACGATAAATAAAGCAATGATCAGTTGCAGAAACCATGGAAATAAATAATAAATATAAACAGCTAGGCTAACACCAAAAACTCCAACTAGAATCTCATAAATAACATTCACATTTTGGTGGAAAAACAAGAGGGGTAAGCCATGCTTAACCTCCACCCACATCAATATTTATTATAATAATTACCATGCCAACCCCCCTGGCCCAACCATTGCCCCCTCGGGCCCATCCCTCGTCCTCCCCAATCCATTGTAATTTCATTCATTAATTTGTGCCGTTGACTGACTCCGTCGTCTTGGAGGGGTTAAGACTCAGCGAACCTCGACCACCAAAGAGCAAGTGCCAATTAAAACTGTGTGCGACAGGCGGGCGGGCAGGGGGCGTGGCCGTCGTGGGGGTGTTCATTAAAATTGAAATCAATTGTTCCGACCAGCTCACCCTCGCCCGCTTCAGGCTTCAACGAGCCGCTACTGTTGCCCCTTGGACCGGACGACGCATTTGATTCTTTTATAACTCTCAAGATTCGGTTTTTATGGTCCACTTGAGATGCCAAAAATAGCAGCGAAGACAACACATCATTTAAAGCGTGATTGAGTTTCGCACGAAGCCTCAAATTGTCGGGGTTTTATGCGAAAATGTCGCTAAAAATAAATGATAACTATCGCGGGAGCTCTAATTGCCTTGGACAACTGACAAGGGATCTAACAGAAATCCAATTAAATGCTAGGACACGACGCCACGTTCCGAGCGATAGCTTTTCCCACTCTTCCACGACGATGAATATATATGCATATATATTTTTATCAGCTATCATATGTTAAGTGCGTGATCTGATATAAGCTCACGAGCTGCAGGGGCGTCGCTAAGAGGGGATAGGCTAATGCCTAAGCAAGAGATAACCTAGACAATGGTCAGGGAGAAAATAAGGTGAGCTGTCTAAATTAATCCTCAAATTATGATCAAAGATATTGTCAAGATAGATCAAGCAGTTGCCTAACTAAAGTAAATATTATTAAACAACCAAGCTTAAATTTTAGGACAACAAATTAAGGGTTTTAGAAATGTCTCGGAAAAGACCCCTAGATTAATTCGCAGCCCCTTGGCTTGTCGCCTGCAAATAATTTAGCACACGTTGCAGTACCCCTATCAGGGTTTAGATAGCGGCAATTTCATAGTTTGTTCGGTAATTACACTTTCAAGTCTTTAAATACATTTCGAGTAATTGTTTAAGCAATTTCAGTTAATGCCCGTCAAGCTTGCCACTTGAATTGTTTTAGTTATTGCGCAATTCCCGAAGAGCTCGTCCGTTCGCTATCTCCTTTGTCTTTGACGTGCTGTAATACATTCTAATATATTCGGACATTATTTATTTTGTTTTATTGTTATTGTGTGATCATTGTATATATTTGTATTTTGTTT
>VNJV01009866.1:0-16529 GCA_008042635.1 Drosophila nikananu | reverse complement strand
ATAAGATGTGCGATTAGCGGGGAGCCAGCCGTCGAAGGGTAAATTATGAGCACAATGGTCAGTATTGTTACCTGTGGAAAGTCGATCAGGGGATGCCCTAACAACAGGCTTTATATCCTCAAAGGGTACTATTGAGTTTTGCTATGTTACAGACCAAGGATTCACCACAAAAATATTTTAAAACATAATGAATAAGTTGTATTCATAAACAAAATCCATAAATCTTATGCTTCAACTTAAGTCCTTTCAATATCCGGATTCTCATAAGCAAATAATTAAAACTCCTTAATTATTTTACTTCTAAGGAAATCCTTTTAAAGATACGCCTTTAAATTAACACCCAAACAATTTATCCCACCCAAAAATTCCCTAAGATTCTTTGCCGTGTGGTTATCTCAACCGCACACCTGTGGTCGTAAGCATATCTTAACTTATTACAGTGTTATATCGAGAGGCATAAAAATTACGTTTATGGCACGAGCAATGGGTCGGAACGAGTGTTTAGCACTCAAAATAAGCATTTGCCTCGCAATTATTATTATTTAATTCGGAGCCAGGAGGCTTATGCGTCCCCCTTCTGAGGGAGCTCTTATACCCCCCGAAAGGGAAGAGCAACTCGAGATTACAAGACCTAATCAAAGGCACTTGTTGACACAGGGTCCGGAGCCCCAAATAGTCGGGTTCGAGTTCTCTTCGGCTGAAGCCAATGGTCTTTGGTTCAGTTGGCGTCAAAGACATTGGCACGCAACATGGGCGACAAGGCGTCTGGATCCGTCACACAACACCCACCACCGCCACCACTCACGGACTCCTACGAGCAGTTCAGGAAACAACAACAACAACAGCTGGCCACGAGCTGTGGTAAGTACGCAACTTAAGCCACAACTATTTTGCTGTTAAAACAATTCAACAATTTCGAAGAGCGTTCGAGAAATTTCCCCTTTTTGAAGTGTAATAAATATTAAGTTCGGGGTGGGGTCGGGGGGCGTGTGGTCTGCGTGTTTACCTTGCCGCAAGTATAAACAGCAAATAAAATAAAGCAGCCCCAGGTGTAGAGGAGAGAAAATGAGACTGGTGATTTGGACTTCCTTTGGCCGGGGCGGCGCCAGCAGAACGCATCTGGCGGTGCGCGGTGCTCCCCCTAAAATTTTCGAACCGACCCGAAAAACCAGTGTGTGCACGCTGCCTCGCAACAGAAAAAAAAAAACAAATTTAGATTAAGATCTAGATGAAGATGGAATGTGTTTGTTCGCCATAAATCGACGACGGAAAATAAAATGCTGTTAATTTGTCTATCCATCCGATCTCGGCACTCCGACTAAAGCAATTTAAAACCCGCATTTGCAGCGGGCTTCCCCCGAAACCCAAATGATCACACCAAGGGGGCATCCCCGGCCCACAAAAAAAAAATACAACAAATTTAAAACATACAGATACAAAAAATAAAAAGAGTATGTCCGGTGGTGGTAGTCAAAGAAAGCAGATGACACAGAGAACAACCAGGGGCAGAGATGCTGCCACAGTTACCAAGTCACGGTTTTCGAACACTTAAATCTGAAAAACTAACTATTGGAGCCAAATATCAAAGTTCACACCTGTACATTTAAATTTGATAAGGAAATTTAGATAATTTAATAAGTTTTTCTATGGGGAAATAATAGATTAGGAGGCACTTAGAGTATTTCTAAACAAATGCACTTGATAAGAGCAAAGGAAAAAGAAACCCTTTAAGAACATTCAAGAATAAAGGTTTTGAATTATGAACTCCACTAAAAATTGCGAAATTTAGTTTATAATGAAAAACTGAATAAGTCCGCACCAAAATGTATTTTAACACAAGGCGAGGCAATTGAAATGGGATTTAGTAATGAAAACTTAGACGAAAGTTAAAAATTATGTATCTTTTTTTGAAAGGAAGAACAGGAGCCATAGGTAAGAATATGAAAAACAACAACCATAAATTAAAGAATCAATACTGTAACCCACACTACAAAAAAGACTTCCAAACATAGTTGCATTAGCATATTGAAAGATTTGCACAAGACAACAAATGAGTCATAGGTGGAAAGGGATTTTTTTAAAAAGTATCTTTCCAAGAAAGTGTGGAAACGAAACTGTAAAGTCAATACATCTTCAAAGGCATACTGATAGAGTTATAAAAGATTACAAATTATCTGTTTCTCAATTAAAAAACTGTCTGCAGCTGAGTGATCACGGACTTTCCCACCAACAATTATTATTTGCACAACTATTGTTTGACGAGATTGTCAACAAAAAGTTCCCCCTCGGCTGATTTATGGGCCCCGATAGAGTGGGCCCTTATCAGGGACGACCTTCAAGACTGACCGATATTGAACTACTTGACGTGGAGTGATCAGCGATCCGCATCAAGGTCGCCAGATCGTCATAAACTATAACTGTTATAATTGTTAATCACAATTGCCCCCGTCGGAAGTTGTGATTGCGGAAAACACGAGGCGTGAAATCCGCCCTATAGCCAAGGCATCGTTTTTTTGCCGATGATTAACCTTAATTGTATATCAGAGTGATAGGTTACAGTATAGTCATTTTGTGCACTAAAAATAAATGTGGGCTAAAGCCATTAAAATTATCTACAAAACACGCTAAGGCGAAATGGAATATTAAAAGTTTTTTTTTATGAATAATTCCAAAAGAACCTGAGGCAGATTGTCTTCTAATCTAACAAAACACAAGGCTAAATGAAATATTAAAAACGTTTATGAATAATTCCAAAAGAACCTGAGGCAGAATACTTAGGACTTGTAGATTGTCTTCTAATCTAAAATGAACTTGACTATCCAAATTATTTATTCGATTAAAAAGAATTTATACCGTAATTTTTCTGCTGAGTTCTTTTAGAAAATACTTTACTAGGGTAATAGTACCCTCTTTTTTCTAATTTTTGTGTTTACCCCGAAGATTTGTAAGCCCAAATTGAATTTGTAAAAATACAATTTAATTTCGTAAATTGTGGCTTCAATAGGCTGCATTTTCTCTCCGTGCAGTCATATCTAAACGCCTAATTGCCGACTCACGCTGACACGTGCAGCGTCGGCCCTCGTAAAGTCGGTGCTGGAAAAAAGAACCCTTCGGATTGGTAAAGTACCGCCAATTAGAATCAAACAGAAGAGGTTAAATGCAATTAATAGGGGCCATCCGAGGCCTGAATGTAATTCACCGCGAAATCGCCAATTACCATATTGAGTTTCCCCAAAGACCGCAGCGTGACCTCAGCTGGCACTCTGCGTAGCCCGGCGATCCCCCTTAAGGCGCTGATAACACAGCTTTATCAGGAGCAGCGACGTCAGCCGAGGCAGCGGCGGTAAGCGCGGCAGCAAAGGCAGCGCCAGCAGCAACGCCAATGGCAACAGAGGCGTTAAAAAGCTCGCTCGCAGAGCGGAAATGCTGGCGAAATGAATGAAAAAAGAGCGAGCCGAGAGCGCGATCTGCCAATAAGTTTCATGCGATTAACGATTTGTTTGGCATTGCGGTGGCGGTGGCGGCGACGGCAGTAGCAAAAGCAGCGACAGAGACAGCGGCAGAAGCGGCAACGGCAGCGGCGGCAGCAGCGTTGGTGCGAATTTAGTTTGGATTTTCCTATAAACACAGGTCCGCCCTTATGCTGGCCAACATTCGCGCTTGTGATACGAAGCATAGAGCCGCTATGTGAGCGCTGCGTACCAAAGTCTGACCTTCACACATCGTCGAAATCTTTTGCACAATTCTTGCCGCTGCACGAAAAACAACAAACAAACCGCAAACTACAAACTAAGAGCAGCAAGCAAACAACCAAACAAACAACAAGTATCAACTAACAGCAAGCTGCAATCGACACAAAAGTTCCTAAATCAAAGTCACATTTTGTGCCCACACACAAGTTCCTAAGTAGCTGAAAGCCAGGCAACAAAACAATCGCGTCAGCAGAAAGCAACAAGCTACAAGAAATTCCATTCAAAAAGAGCAACATGACAGCACTGGGATTAGTTCTGCTATCAATGATGGGTAAGTGTCGTGTGCTCGAGAGGCTTTCTTATCGAGTCTGCAAAGTGGAGAAGATATCACACCTCCTCCTCTATTATTTCTGAGCGCCCACCCACCTGCAATCAGTGTCCGCTGAGCCCTGACAGCTGCTATATACACATTTCATATGTCTATATATGCACCGGGCACTGATAGCTGACGTATAATATATGCATAATTTGCACGCTGCCAAGATATGTGATTTTTCGTTCAATTAATTACTGACATTTAACAAAATTGTCATTTACGGCCTGACAGCCAGCGGGCGAGTGAAATTGTTTTTGATTTTAATATTCATAATAATTCCGGCACCCTAACTGAGGCACTGGGTCCTCTTATCATTTTCTCTCGTTTTACGAGAATTCTTACGAAACTGAGATAATGGTATACTTTTTTTTTGAGTCGGGGGAAAATATGAATGAAATTGTTATTAATGGGCAGTTTTATCTTATTTAATATATGAATAAGAAAAGCGTAAGTTCTCGAAACATATTATAGGTCTTATATCAAATTTGGTAGTATGTATATAAATTTTGACTTCTAAAATCTTAAATGCATTTGTAAAAATATAGTTTTCTAATTTTTTGTGATGTGAATTC
Source organism: Drosophila nikananu (assembly GCA_008042635.1). Lineage (NCBI taxonomy): Eukaryota > Metazoa > Arthropoda > Insecta > Diptera > Drosophilidae > Drosophila > Drosophila nikananu. The sequence goes on along the minus strand of VNJV01009866.1, from coordinate 11,889 downwards.
AGCATACAAACAGCTTGAAATCCACTTAAAAAATTGCCTACCACACCTTCAGCAATGTTCTGTTATACAAATGTTAGTCAGTCATTAAACACTGATGAACATCCTTTACTAGGAATATAACTTAGAATAAGATATTTGTGTGTTTTTCACCTAGTATTCCCTGCTCAATTGATATGGGTAAAATCAGCAAAGAGTTTATTAGCAAAAAGTGAGATAAAAATGAACCTAAAACTTAACTTAACCGAAAGATAAGTTCACTCCACCATAAGTCTATTTATAGGACTAATATCAATAGTAAAAATATTTGAATGAATAATAGATTCGAAAGGAATATGTCTACGTCGGAATTGATTACTATAAAAAAGGGAATTTGTTAGTCGATACTGATGCCTATAATTGCTCGCTTTCTTTTTTATTCAGCTTTTTTGTTCTTTTTTGTTGATTTTATTGTGTTCTTTTTTACGCTGTTTGTTTGCTCCGGGTACTTTTTTTTGTGTTCTCCCGTTGTATCGCTCGGTTTTTGCCTGTTGCTTTTTTAATTTTTGTTGTAATCGAGCGTGACTTAATTTCGCACATTCCCCCTGAAACAATGCACGGATGGATATTTGTTTAATGGGCAGACGGCTGACGACTGAGGACCGGCAGGCCGCTCTTCAGCATCGTCAACATAATAATATTGAAATGTCTCTATTATGTGCTTTGCCTGATTAAAAACAAACAATTACCTAAGGGACCACTCCAACCGCCCGGCGAGAGTGTGTGCATGCCTGCCACTCTAATTACTCGCTGGTAATTTAAATACTTCAATTATGCGAAAATTTAATCAACGGAGCAGCGGAGGATTAATCGAAAATTATCAAAGAACTTTGCTCCAAATGCCTCCGAAATTGCTTTTTACAAAGCTGAGTGTGTGTGTGTGGGTGTGTGTGTGTAAGAGCTTAGGTGATTTACCTGAACTATCGCCCGACATTGCGATAGAGGGTGTGAATATTTGGGGCGTGTGTGAGTGTGGCAGTGAGGGCCACAAAGTTTGCAACATTGATTAGGCCAACGGGTTTTAATGTTTACTTTATTAGGCCGCGTAATTAGGGTAACAATTAGGGTAGTGGGGCGTGGCTGGGTAGAGCTCACGGAGCTATCGGAGCTCTCCGAGCTTTGCTGTAAATATAAATGTAATTAACATGTTACACACACACTAAAAAGTAAGCGGCATAAATTAAACAGCCAACGATTTGGCAGTCCCCTCACATCCTGCACCGGCTGCTGCTGTTCTTGCTCCTGCCACTGTACTAGCTTGTGCTTCCTGCTCTGTTTATTATTCAAGCACGCGCCGTCGATATAGTCCAGGATTCAGGATCCACGAATAGGTGCCAAAGAGCGGGCGCGACACTCGGCAGGAGCAGCCAACAGTAGCAGGCAAAATAATAGTTATGAAGGGCTAATATAAACGCTTTAAAAATATAAAGTATGGCATATAAAAGGGAACAATATTGTGCTTTAAAATATGGAGTTTCAAGAACTTTTATATAATAAAACAATATATTCGAAAAATCACAGTTAAAGTTATGAGTCTAATTTCATTTACACACATTAACTATGTCTCTCTTTAACCCTCTCTAAATTATGCAAATCTTAAGGAAAAACTATTTTCCGCAGTCCAACCAAAACCGGAAGTAAGCAAATCAGGATGTTATATTATTTCGACCCCGTCTGTGTGCCCACGCAACTTTCGCTCTCCGTAAATTTTAATTAGAAACTGCCGCTATTAACTTAGGCAAGTGCCGCGTCTCCTGTTTCCTCCTCTGCCCGCTTTCTCGCTCTGCCCCTTCAGCCATTTTCCCGGCTAAGTTTTCCGTATGCATATAAATGCCGTGGGCGTACTGCCAGAGTGGGCGTGGTACCGAAGTTCTTGGCAGACGACAACAGCACAAGCATGGGCAAACCTCCGTTCCATCGGCACACATAAAGCAAATTTTGAATAAAATAAAGTAGTTTTCGAGTCGAATTGGAGTCTGAATTTGCATTTATGACTCAGGGACGTTCCAAACGGAACGTAGCTCTGGCCTTTTTCTCCCGAGGGGGCCGCGGCAGTGTCAACGGCCAAACGTTCACGCCATTGATAGATGATACCTTACCCGCAGCACCTGTTGCTCTCGGCTTCCGCTGCTGCTAGGTGGCTTTTGGCTTTCAAACATTTCGCATTGACGACTTTGAGCTGAGTCACGCTGATGGAGCGCCGAAGCTGAACGAATCGGGAATGACCTGCGCCGAAATAGATACTTTTATCTGCGGATAATCTGCCACCAATTTTTCCAACACAACATTTGGATTTTGCCGCTTTTTTGTACGCGGGCCAATCTAAATATTTACTTTTGGTACAAAAGCAGGGGAAAATATTGCGCCATAAAAATACAACACATTTTTCTAAACTTCGAGACAAATATTTACATTATAATTATTTTGGATAGAGAGAAATGTTCTTGGTTGATGGAGGATTTTGGAATTTGTGTTGTTTTCATGGGTAAATGTATGATTGTTGTTTCTAAAAATAAGAACTAGCATAAAATGTATTTAATTATTTTATAAAACGTTTTAATTTTATAAACATATAAATATCTAAGGAGTCTTCAAAGCAGTTTTTGAAATGGTAAAATATACCCCTCACTAATATGCCCTGCTGGCACCTTTTCAACCAAAATCAAATAAAAATCACCCAGGAGTCACTAGTTTAGCATATTTAATTCCCGCTCTGCTCAAGCAACTGGCTGATGACGATCGCGATTGCCAATCGGAGCCGATCGGCAACTTGTTTTTACGTAGCTCTATCACTCGTAACGGGGATTTTTAGTGGGATCGGGGAGTCAGCAAGAGTCAGTGCGAAATCGTGGCTCGGCCGAACCGCAGCTACCGCAGCAGACGTCCGCAGACAGACACCTCCGCGTTGGGGAATCCGGCTATCATTTATCAGTGGAATGTGAGAAATGTAAGGCAGCAGCAGCAGCACCGCAAACCGCACTCCGCCCACCTATTACGCACATTACGTATACGCACCCGCAGCCCCCCTTTTGCAATTAAGCCCGACAAACGTTGGCTGTCTTGAAAGTGTTTTTGTGTCAGAAATATGAAATATAACGAATCTTCCTGCCCTTTGGCGAAAGTTAAAATCCAACTTGTTTTCCGACGAGAGTCACCAAATAAAAGTCAAGGGCACAAGACACCAGATTACGAATGTAAACAAGTTAATGCTCTGAGCTAAATTTAACAAACAAAACAACAGCATTTTTAACGTGAGCTGCAATCCAGAAATTGAAAGGAATTTAATAAGAAGAAAAGATAACAAGTAATAAATAGAGCTATAAAATTATTGATTTAAAATGCTTAAGGCTTGATGACGTGAAAGCGTTTTTATTGTTCATTTGAAAAATTGGTACCTCTCGGGGGGATTTTTAATATTTCTCAGTAATTATTTTTAAGAAGACATATATTTTATTTGAATTTATTAAAGAAGAAATTCCACTAAACCATAAACCTATATAATTTTTCTTTTACAGGCTATAGCCAGCATATGCAGCAAGCAAATCTGGGCGATGGCGTGGCCACTGCCCGTCTTATTTCCCGCTCTGATTGGGGCGCCCGCATGCCAAAGTCGGTGGAACACTTCCAAGGACCCGCTCCCTATGTGATCATCCATCACTCGTACATGCCGCCCGTGTGTTATACTACGGTGGATTGCATGAAGAGCATGCGGGATATGCAGGACTTTCACCAACAGGAACGTGGTTGGAACGATATTGGCTATAGCTTTGGCATTGGCGGCGATGGCATGATCTACACGGGTCGTGGATTCAATGTCATTGGAGCACATGCTCCCAAGTACAATGATAGGAGTGTGGGCATTGTGCTTATTGGAGATTGGCGAAGTGAGTAGAGCTTAAACTAAGCTAAAATATATCCCGATATACTCATAGATTATATCAAAGAATTTAGTTTTTCCTTTACCAACTATTTGACTTATTAAGACTTATTTTTCTTCTTTAATTTTTAGCTGAACTTCCCCCTAAACAAATGCTGGATGCCGCCAAGAACCTGATCGCCTTCGGCGTGTTCAAGGGCTACATTGATCCCGCCTACAAACTGCTGGGCCACAAGCAGGTGCGTGACACCGAGTGTCCTGGCGGTAGGCTGTTTGCCGAGATCTCCACCTGGCCCCACTTCACCCACCTGAACACCACCGAGGGCAGCAGCACTGCCACACCTATTGCACACGCTCAGCCGGCGCCTCCTCAAGCCGCACCCCAGGCGCCACCCCAAGTGCCAGCTGCCCCCCACAAGGTCTAGCCCGAAGGTCGGGGCACACGCAGTTTAAGAGAAGCCACAACGAGCTCGGCTCCCCGCACCACGCCAAGGAGTTCATTCAGTATTCATTAGATGTCTCTTCGAACATTTCACAAATAAAGCAATTTCTAGATGATAACACTTAAGCGTAACCCCCGCAAGTTGCTCTTTGTATCCGCCAACGCCCGCGCACTCCTCGCCCGCCGTTCGCACTTGTCAAATCAAATAGCAATTAATTTGTGTCAAATTCGATTTCGATGGCGCACAAGTTTTTGCTCGGCACGCGCGGCAATGAAAATGTCGGCGAACCCGCAAAACGAAAGGTTTTTCCGACCATTTTCGCAGCCACCCTCCGCGGGGGTTTCCTACCTCCCCATAGAAAAAAACAACCAAAATTCTAGATTTTATTCTCTGAATTATTGAAGGCCCCCGGGGGGCAGTCGCACATACCAACTGCCAACCAAAAACCCAAAGGACTTTAAGCGGATTTTTTAAAGTCCCCAAACATATGTTTTTTTGATGTGCAACGGTTTTTTTTTGGGAAGTAATACATATATATAATTAATATTTTCACATGACCAATATAACTATAGAAGAGCTGGAAAAAATGTTTCTATTGGCTGCCAATCGGGAATTTTCATACTGCATGGCCAAGCAGATTTTAGCTATTTAATTTGGCATACTTTTTGGCTGACTTTGACAGTCGCAAAAAATAGGCCATTGCATGTTTTTAGGCGGCGCCTTAAAAGGAAACCGGAAAAATGTGCATTTGATGGCAAAATCGTTGCAAGTTAAATAAATATTTGTGGTCCTGACATTCGACATGCGCTTTAATTACATATATTTTCAGACTTAATTGCACTCAGTTATTGCAATCATTTTGCGAAAACTTTTTCTACCCTGTTTCGAACTGTTTTAATTGGTAGTATTTCGCTTTTAAACTAAACTATTGGCCTGAAAGATTATATACTTATTTAGAAAGAACATACAAATTCGAAATCTAAAAGAAGAAATTGACGAACTATTGTCTGGTTTGAATCTACAAGTGTGGGAATAGTTTTTGGTTCACAAATCTATTCTATAGATGCCATATTTTAAATGAATATAATTAATATATAAGTCTGAAACTTTAAAAACTGATTACGAGTGAATACACAGCTTAGAATCTTTAAGAAGGTTTACAGAACCCTTGCTTGTTTGAGCTCAACGGGTGTGAAAATATGTTTTTAATTAAGAAATTTAGTGTAATCCATACTTAATATTAAATGCACAAATCAACTATAGTCTAGCCCTAGTCCAATCGATTAGCCAATTATCAAGACTATAAATACTACCACGCACCGAACGATCAATCGATCGATTGCAGCACATCCCAGAAATGTCAACCCACAATTGAGTGAATCGGAGGAGCGACCGCCACTTAGGAGACAATGTAAATATTGAAGGCGGAGATCATTGGAGAGAATCATTTGGACCTGACAGAACGCCGAACAGAAGCACTAATGGGTTTGGACTTTCTAGACGAGTGGTTTTTATCACAGGGTAAGAGAGGCAGCCCCCAACTCACTATTCACCCTCCCTCCCCCACTGTCTCTCCGAATGAAATTAGCCGCGACGCCCACGTCCATGCCGCTCGAGAAACTTGCGTAATTGTGGCCCATTCACCGCGCGGAGGCGCCTGATAAGAGCCAACTAATGAGCAGGGGAGGGGCGTAGCAGCAGCATCCTTGAAGTGGGCCACATAGCCAGGTTATTAATAATTCCATTGAACTGCACCTGCCATAAGGTCAATCCAAGCCGCGCCAACGTCCCTCGGCCCGAAAGACCGAAAAGATGCTAAAAATATTCTCCTCTGTCGGTCAACAAAAAATTTTCATTTCACTTCATTATGCTGTGCTCTCGCCGAAAAAAATCAAAGAGATAATGCCGAGAGCATTCCCAAGAGAGAGCTGGGAGAGTGAGTTTGTGTGAAAATTTTGAAATTTTTCAGGCATCGCCTGGCTGTTGGAAAATGTATGAATTTAGTTTTTGAAACGCCGTCATAGGCGCTGCTGCCTCCGCTGCTGAAGGCTTACTCTACGTCAGTGCGAGTGTGTGTGTGTGCGGGTGTTGGTGTGTGGGTGTAGCTGTGTGTACATGTGTGCTGTTTGCGGGTGTCTGACCCAGCCAGTAGACCCACAGCTAATACATATAGGAAAATACAAAGACGCGAATGATGTGCAACGCAGCAAACTGCAGCCAAACCGAGCGAATGAACCAATTAATACCCATAATAAAAATCCAAAAAAGAATGTGAAAAATAACTGAAAAATATCTGCAAAACATCGTAAAAGAATCCGTGAAATATCCACAAAATATAAAAATAACATTCGTGTACATTTTGGATGGCGAAATGCGCAGCTTCGCTTAGCTCAGCTTGTCACCGGCGCGGCCAATCGATCTAATAAATCTCTCTGGAGGGGCGTTATGAATGGCCGTTCCCGAAATATCGCCATCGGGCGATATTTTTAAACACTTGTGTTGACAGGCAATCTTAGGATGAAATATGCTTCTGGCCCTGGCATTATTTTTTTTTGGTTTGCCATTCCAAAGGCGAATTCCGCCCGACTTTCGAGCCAAATTAGCCAGCGTCTCTCTCGTTAACAATTTTAATTGAAATTTCATTTTTTCTGGCCCTCTCTCTGTATTTTTTAAAGCTTTTTTCTGCTCATATCCTCTGTGCAATATACAGTAGAACTTTCCTAAAATCGAATTACCAAACTTGCCACAGAAATTGGGAAAAGACAAGGACAAGGAGAGATTCTCTCTTATGATTCCTTTGGCGTTTCTCTGGGGACCTTCAAAGTTTCCTTAAAAAACTAAGAACTCTTTGGGCGAACTGTTGTTTACGAGTTGATGAGCCGAGAATTTCAACAAATTCATAAATTAATTATAAAACTCTCCATTTCAAAGGGGGATACATACGTATCCTTTAAATTCCATAGAGAGCTCCCAAATTAGTTAGAAAATTTCGCGTCACGGACGCTCTGCTGTATGCCTAAGTATAATTTTTATTTGCATGTCATGTTTAATTAACGCCTCCATGATGCAGGAAAGACCGAGAAAGTGTTCCGTCGCTCTGGCCAAAAAAATTTGCAATCGGCCCCTGAACGGGGGGAATTGAAATGAATATGGACGACGACATGGACCGAAGCGGGCGGCATTTTCAGGGGGCGGCCATGGAAATGGCAATGGAATGAAACAAATTCGGATTTCATTCTGCCTCCTCGCGTTCGCTCTTTTCGGGTACTTTTTTTTTTAGGAGGCTTTTCTTTTTTGTTTTTTCTCCATACACCCCAGTTTTGTGTACGTTTTGCTGTCTACTTTGTGAAACGAGCCAGTTGAATAAAAACAAAAGCAACAATAAAAGCAGAGCAAAGCGGACGGAAAAGAGAGAAAAAAGAAAATATCTGGCTAAAGACGAGAAAGCGCCAGAGAGATGTGTTTCCTTTTATTCTTTCGATTTGATTCCGCTCTCTCACCCTCTTTTTATTTTTTGGACTCTCGGCGGCACAAAGAACCTAAAATTAAATATTTTCGCCTTTTACATATCGCAGCCAGTGGCAGAGCAAATCGTTTCAGCTTTTGTTATTGTTGCTCTATTCCCATGCACTGCGCCGCCTCTTGTTGTTGCTGTTTATTGGAGTGCATATGTCCGGACGGAAGGCAACGGCGGACGGACGCACATTTTGCTGGACATATTCGGTGTGTAGGAAAAGTCGTGGTCAGGAGATTAGGAGTGCTTACAGAGAAAGGAAAATTCTTGGAGAATTCACTAAAGAATTTATAATAAAGAAGACAGAAGATTAATTAACTTGAAGTTATCGAAGTCATGTGACCTATAATGTTAACTGTTAGAGGTTTACTTTGACTTTATGAAATACAAATTAAATAAACGCTTTCTTTAGGGCGTGTAAAGTTTTTAGATCGATAAAAAGTGTGTTGACTTAAAGGAAAATATAATTTTATAAATCATTTGATAGTCTTCTTTATAGGACTTTTAAGCAAATTTCTTTAAAAATTCTTAAAATGCAATCTAAAATTACTTAATACTCTGCCCAAAATTATCCTAAATCATTTAAATCATTTGTGTATTTTGCGCTCTTAAATATTTTGTTTTTTAATTGAACTATGAATTTTTTAATAAATTGTTAGTGCTGTGTTCCGTTTTGTGTGTTCTATGCTCCTTAATTTTCCTACTTTTAAAATACATTTTAAATAAATTCTAAACGTCTAGCCATTTCTGTGTCAAACCTGCTTTTGAAAACCCAACTACGACTACAAATTTAAAATTTAGACTACCAAACTCTGCCCTCACTACTTTTTTGGCCACAACTGTTGACTGTTTTTGCGTGCGCTTGCAAAAGCATTCCTCTCAGTTGGGATTTGTTGATGCATTCGCCCCGTGTCCCCGTCCGCTGCACTGCCTCCCCTCGCTCCTGTATGCCCCTAAATCTCTACACCCGTATCCATGGATGTCCCTGTCCATGACTATGACACAAAGGCCTACATTCTGTCTCTCGGCGGCAGCGGCGGCATCAGCTACCAAAGCTAATGAGCGCATTCAGTTAAAAATAACATTGAAAATGAAACATACCCAAATATACACGAATTGAAATGAATTGAATCGGATTGAAAATATCTCAAACAGCTGTTGCTCATCGTCCACAGCGGACCACGAATAAAATTCCCAGCAACAAAAATTCGCGCAGTAAAAAAACAAAAATAAATAAAAATCTTTAGCGAACAAAAATACGCGTAAAAAAAGAATTATCAAAAGTAAAATAGAACTCGACGGGGAAAAACAAAAAAAAAAAAACAGAAAAATCGAAAAAAAAACACGGAAAATCTGAATGAAAGAACTTTTTCGGACAACTTGCGACTCTCTCCCCCGACGCGGCTGCTAATGTGCAAAGTTTTGTGTTTTCATCAGCAGGAAAAACGTCCAAAAAAATTCCCGGCAAATTATTTAAAAAGAGTGTGCAAATAGACGGGCGACGACATCGGCCCCTAGAGAATTAAACAGCCATAAACACCAGGGGAAAAAAATAACATAGCAAGCACCAGTGAGAAATCCGGCAGAGTCCCGACGAGAAGTTGCGATGCCTTTTGTGACGCCCCGCACGGGGACGAGCAGTGCAAGCAGTGCACCCGGCGGACGCACCACATTCCGTCCGCCATGGGTTAAGGATGACGGCGGCGCCTCAGCTACGGCCAGCTCCACAAAGCCCACCACCACGCCGTGGGCCAAGAAGAACGCAGAGGCCGCGCCGGCAACCAAGAAAAATGGCGAAAAGTCCACAACAACCAAGCCAAAGGCAACTGCAGTGGCCAAGAAAACCACCACGACGACCGCTGAACCAACCAAAAAGGTGCCCGAGCCGGCCAAGAAGGTGGCTGAACCAGCCAAAAAGGCGCCTGAACCTGCCAAGAAGGTGGCCGAGCCCGTGAAGAAATCTTCCCTGGCGACCAAGAAGACACCTGAACCCGTAAGCACCAAGAAAGCGCCCGAACCCGTTAAGAAGGTAACGCCCACTGCGGTGGCCAAGAAACCAGTGGCCACCACCTCGGCGCTAAAAAAGAAGAAGGAGCCAACGCCACCACCCGAGTCCTCTTCCGAGGAAGAGGAGAGCGAGGAAGAGGAGGAGACCGAAGAGGAGACCGAATCCGAGGAGGAGGAAGAAAGCGAGGAGGAGAGCGAGTCCGAGGAGGAGGAAAGCGAAGAGGAGGACACCACCGTCGATGAGAAGGTGCCCGAGCACGTCCGGAAGGCTGCCCAGCTGCGTCCAACCACCGTCAACAAGAAGCCGGAGCCAGAAAGTGAGTTGAGCCAACGTTTCACAATGGAAAAGCCCAAGCTGCGCAGCGTGGTTGTCAAGCGGGACAGGTCGCTGAAGAAAATGGCCACCGAGGACGACGACGAGGCCGAGGAGGGTGAGACCGAAGAGGATCGCGAGCGGCGACGACGCTTCAAGCTGGAGAAGCCCAAGCTGCGGCATGTGAAGCGCGAAGAGAAACCGCTGCCCAGCAAGAGCACCGACGATCTGGCCAAGATCCGGCCCGTGCTCAAGAAGGTACCCAAGATCGATGAGCTCCTCAAGGAGCCCAAGGAGGAGCCCAAGCCCGAGTTCACGACCAAGACCCTGCGCAAAGCGTCCCTGAAGCGCGAGCCGAGCATCAAGAATGGTAAGTTGTCCGATCCGATTCGATCTCAGCAGCTCCTGTGATGGAACCTAACCCGATGCCCGACTGGATTAACCCCGATTAACCTCCGCAGATGGATCGACTCAACAAGCGCTGTAAACTATCGCCCCTTTGCTTCTCTAATGGCTAATGTCTAATGTCTAACCCAAAGAGTATTTGTATTTACTATACGTTAGGGGGAAGCTGTTTGCACATATTCTACATATTTTTTGCCTATTCCGCTTTTGGGACTTTCGTCGGCCCTGGCCAAAAGGCAAGGCCAGTGGCCACTGGCCAGAGTGGCAGAGTGGCGAAAACAAAACAAAATAATGCGTCATCATGGCGTATGAGCGATATGTGCATGAGATTCGCTCGATGGGGATGGGAACGTGAGCGGCCAATTGAGAGAGATTATCAAGTGTGTCATAGTTGATATATATTCTAGGTGAATATGTTGAACTAAGTTTGGATTTTGGCAAACATTTAGCATGAGCGTTTAACGGGGCGTATGAGTGATATATGACTGAGACAAGGTGATTTTGTCATTCAAGAACGTATGATCTATTAAGGCTTAAGTTAAAAATACTTGAAACAATGAATAACACTTGGGTTTAATTGTTAAATGTGTTTGTTCCTCGTTTTACTATAACTTTTTCCCGCGGACTCTTTTGTAAACTTAATCAAAGGAAATTCTTAAACCTGTCCACTCCCTTTCAAACTCGTTTAAGATTCGGGAGCAGACTTCTCTCTCTTGATTTTACTCATTTCACACATTCATGTATTTGTGTGCTCTGTCTCATTCCTCTCTCGTTTAACAAAGACAATAGCGAACGAGAGAGTTTCATTTCTATTAAGCTCTTACAACGTTTAGAATTTTGTTTCTCCGAATGCAATTGAGCGCAATATAACAACAATGACGAAAAAAGAGAAGGAGACTCCTTAAATTTTATATTTTGTCGCTCTGCGTAAGGAGTTGAGCTTATTTATAGGAAAACTAAGTCAAGTTGTGATTAAGAACGTGTTTTTAAAGTAATTTAGTTAAGGTATTAGGAGGCCTTGAATTTTTGATTTTCCACTCTACTTTCAAGAGCTTCCTCCTTGTAAACCCTTATATTTTTTTTTGTTAAACTGGCTATTTTCCAGGTAAATATCCGTTTTAATAAGAAAAAACAGATTATGAACATTTAAGTAAATCTCAATTTTTGTAAAAAATTAATAACATATATTTGATTCGACTCTCCGATGAGCAAAGTTGGTAGTGCACACACGAAGGGCACTTTTTTAATATCAAATGGAAACGCTTCCCTCACGCTGCCATCAATGTCTGTTACC
>VNJV01009863.1:0-34067 GCA_008042635.1 Drosophila nikananu | reverse complement strand
ATGCGCATCCCGATGACGCCGGTCTCAGATTACGATCGACATTCCCGTCCGAGTCCATGGTCCGCCAGCTGACCTCAAGTCAAGTCCAGGGATCCCTCCTGGGGGGAATCTAAGAAAACAAGTGTAAAGCGTTTCGGGCAAATTGAGCTAATGGCTTGACTACATCAAGTGCGAGGGGGATCGGACCCACTATAGCTATCGAAACATCGAAGTCGGCTTAGTTTTCGCACAAAAGCGGAACAAAAGCGGTGCTGAAATTCCTCTTAAATTCAAGCTACATATGTGTATACCTTTCAAAACCAAATTAATCTTCATTGGAAGCCATCGACAGGAGGCGCAGGCGCTGGCTGGAGGGAGATCCTGAAGGAAACGGGAACGAGAGCTCCGCTCGCCGCTTGGATTGAAGCCGCCAAGAAAAATTAGCGCAAATGATTGACAGGCTAAATGAGAATTTAATGGTAAACTTTAGTTTCATTTTTTTGTATTCCGCCGCTGGAGCTGATGGAGCCGAAGGAGGCCTCCGAAGACCCCAAGCCAAAGAGTTCGCAATAATTTGGTGCATAAATAACCCTGGAGGATCGGGGTGAAATCGTTCGCTGTAAAAAGTAAAAGCAAAATTGTTTCCACAAAACAAAATTGATACCAAATTGATGTTTCTTTTCGTTTTGTTTATCTGTTTTGTTGATGTTTTGCAGAAACGATTTGGCCGGATTTAAGACAGGTCCCAGAACCGTTATAAGGCAGATCTTCTGGATGAGATTACTTTTGGGAAAATCGAGTTCTGAAGTTCTAGTGAAGGGGTTTAAGACCGACATTTTAGGTCTTATCTCTGCTTAATTAAATATGTTTTTGCTAAATATTATATTTTGGTTAAATCTTATATATGGATTTCCTTTTAAAAATGTTCTGTATCATACAACTTCCCATATCTCAGAGCAGATGGAAATCTGAAACTAAGCTTTTAAGAATTTCCTAAATTAAGCTTTTCAGTAAAACTATAAAACCCTCTGCCAGGGCATGAATTAAACCAATACTTTCGATCGACTTTGAGTGGCCTCAAACGCCACAGTTGTAGTGTTTATAATTGAAGCGTAGGTATGCAATAAAAAACTGTGAATTCGAAGTAAATCTTTCAGTTTAGAAAAATTGGGGGTCATGCAATTACCACTTAACAAGGTGTCATAAATGAATCAATTTAATATTTAATATCAATAAGAGCGATAAATTTAAAAAAAAGGATCATCGCTGGTGGATGAGTCCGTGGCGACGGCTTCTTCGCCGGCAGCGCGTGCCATTTCGGTCAGCTCGGTGGGATTGATGAGATGCAGGCCCCCGGTGGCCTTGCCCACAATACCCATCTCGAAGCGGAAGTCCCTATTTCGCCTGTCGAAGTGGCACTTGTAAATAATCTCACCGGCCTTCTTCACCAGCTCCTCCGTCTCCATGTCCGAGATATTCTCCAGCTCGTCGAACTCCCGCATGACCTGCACCTTCGCCCTGCCGTTGGCGCAGGCGTAATAGCCATGGAACGAGCAGGACGGGTTGATCTTGAACAGCTTTGGACCCTCTTCCACGTCCCACGAGGCCAGCATGGCGGACAGACCGAAAGGTCGATTGAGGCCATTCATGGTGCTGGCGTGCATGTAGCTGGAGGCGCGCTCGCACAGTTTCCCTAGCGGAATGGAGGCGCTGTAAGTCATCAGGTAGATGGCGGCTTCCTGGCGACAAAAATCCGCCACCACGTGGCCATCGGGCGTAAAGCCAGCAATGGCCAGGCCAATGTGCTTATTGATGGTAAGGATGCGTTCGTCGGCGTCCGGCTCGTGAAGCGGGCTCCTGATGATTTTGTCCGCGGCCAACACCACGGAGTCCTTGCCCCGCATTCCGATTACGGTGAAACTATTGGCCACCGCCCTGGTGGCGTATTCGATCTGCGGAATCGTACCGTCCGGCGCGTAGTTGGTGGCTGTTACTTCGTTTGCCATTTCGGTGATTCAAATGCTGCGTTTAATTAACTTATTAAAAGGCAGAATCTGACAGAATTTATCTCTCCTGGGACCAGGTGTGGTGCTGCGACTGAAGTAAGAGTCGAGGCGTTAGCGATGCCTCCTTTGTTCGCCTTAAAAAGCTAGGATCTATTCGATTTACCAATTAGACACACACTATCGCTATCGCTATCGATAATCGAAGGTTGCGAGACTGACGACAACATTTCGCCACATAAATTCCGCAGCGAAAGGAGGGACGCAGGATTCTGGCCGGGATTAATCGCAGAATTTGGTGAATAGTTGTAGAACGCATTTACATTACATTTGCATTTTTTGACGGAACACAACAACAGCAAGAACAACAGCAGCGGGCAGACGCGCTAACACCAACACAGACACACACAGTCCATTGAAGCTGACAATAAATGAGAATAAGCTAAGGACGAGCGGAAAAATGTTAGTTCACGAAGGAGGTGGAGAGATGAAGAAGAGAAAACGGTAGGTAAGGCAAAGGTGTGAAGGTGCACTTCCATTCAGGGATATTTATTTTATTTTCGATCGTTTTACCCATGACTTGTACTAACATTTCTCCTTGGTTGTTGTTTCGATTAAAAACAACGGGAGGGGAGACAACAACAACAATTCACAGATGTGCGAAGCGACAAAGCCGCTATCAAAGATTATTTCGTGTGCCTTTCGGATGTCGACGCGATCATTGTCCCTTCGCCTGCCTGTGGTTGCTGCGGGGACTTATCGATATACCGATAAACGAGGCTGTTGCTGTTTAAATGCGTATTGATAATCATTAGTTAAGTTGTTAACTGATTCCGTTTAGAGATTTGTCAGCGGGACAACACAGCGGTCGGCTTGTGAAATATTTTAATGTGATTTATCTGCCCGACTAACAGCAACAACTGAAACGAATCGAAACAAAACGAAGCGAGACAGAGGAACATGGCGATGGCCGATTGCCGATTGCCGATTGCCGATCAACCATAAATCAGGCGCAGCTTTTGCCGGCTAATGAGACAGATTGCCCATTCTGCGGGTCAAAAGCCGGTGGTCCGTTTTCTCTCCTCAATAAAGCATCAGGACCCGGCGGTCGATCCTCAGCGCAATTGCTTCAAATGATATTTTATTGGTATTTGATGAGCATCGGCGTGCAATTGTCGGGTCAATAAATCTAAAGCCCGAGATATCGCGGGGCATCGTGCGTATACGCGCTCATTAGAGAGCGATCTTCTTGGGCACCCCCAAGAAGCACTGCGAGAAGAAAGCTAGTATTAACTGGGAAATATATTTACCTATAATCAAATATGTATGTAACTATTCCAGCAATAAGACCATTTAAAATGACTGACACCAGTCATTTTATCTTCATTACGGTTATATTTAATCGAATGACTATTTCAAGTAGTTTCAAGAGCACAATAAATATGTTATAATGTTTTTAGTATGAGAACTGTATTATTTTCCTTTTTTTTATACACTATTAACATTCTGAACTACGTTTGCAGTGTACAATGCAGTCGTGATCTGGAGGGTAATGCGACCACCGGGCGAGCTCCGAGTGGGAGAGCGGAGGGTCCTAATCCCGGTTAAAGCACAAAAAATAACATCACATAAATAATACGCTCATTGAGTTCCAATTCACTTCATTTTCTGTTCGGGTTTGAGTTCAAATTTCGGTACAAGATGTTGTTTTTACGAGCTCCTCTTCGTTCCTCTTTTTTTCACAATAAATCACGCGACAGGCCAATTAGG
Source organism: Drosophila nikananu (assembly GCA_008042635.1). Lineage (NCBI taxonomy): Eukaryota > Metazoa > Arthropoda > Insecta > Diptera > Drosophilidae > Drosophila > Drosophila nikananu. Next base: position 30,315 of record VNJV01009863.1, on the reverse strand, counting down.
TCCGCACAATTTGCGATCACTGATCCCCGAGGAGCTAAAAAAAGAGCGAAAGACATTGGCTCTGGAACCCGGGAGAAGAGTCGCTCGCCAAGCAGCGCGTCCAAACTCCAATTGCAACTCAATTAGGTCAGTTTGTGTGTGGAGCGGCCAGTCTTAATCCCCTGTTTATTTGTACACAAAATTGATAGTAAACGGAATAATTATCTATAGCCCGTGCTATCTGCTTGAGTAATGAGCCGTGATTCACTTGCGGCCCGAAAGAAATCGGGGACCCGACAAAATACAGCTCCAGAAAGTGAAATTCTTCTAATTTCCTTTCATTGTTCACACGTTCCGAATGAAAAACTAAACATTTCTCATGTTTTCTGAATTTATTTTAATTTCGTTTCGTATCTAAGAAAAAAAAAAGCTTTTAAAACTATTTATAGCATTTCCCACAAAGACATTAATTCCCCAACCTCCAGAGACCCCATGCCATGACCACGGCCAGGGCCTTCCACAGACCCATTTGTGACTGGGAAACCGCCCCATTCACCGGAGCAAATCCCAGACGCCGGTTGCCCACATCGAACTCCGTGTAGAAACGCCCCAGGAACACATCGCCCAAAATCCAAAAGTCCTGATCAATGCCCTGGATGAGTAGCTGGCAGGTGCTGCCAGACATGTCTACATAGTAGATGGGCGAGATCCTGAAGTCCACGCCTTGGATGTTGATGACCAGGTCGGGCATATAAGTGGTCGACGTGCAGGAGAACACGCCGGTAGAGTCGGCAGCGAAGATGGCAGCAATGGTGTCGAATTGGGCTTGGGGGGCAATAATCAGGGAGGTTCCCGTATCCGCAATTGCCGAAGTGGCAACGCTGACGACCGTATGGCCGAGCATGATGGAGTCCGTGATGAACTGCCAGTAGGCCGGCTGACTCACTTGGACGTAGGTGAGGCCTCCGCGGTAGAGCGACGGATCCGAACCGCCCAGGATTAGCTCGCCGCCGTAGTTGACGGTGGTGCCGTTGTCGCGCAGGTAGAAGGAGAACACGGGATTCACCACCACGCTCTGGCTGATCATGTTCTGGAAGACGGGGACGACACCGTCCGCCGCCAGGGCCGGGAAGCCCATGCCCAAGATGCCATCGAAGTTAGCGTCCACGAAGTTCGAGCCAATCTCGGTGTACACCTGGCCGAACTTCTGGTTGGTCACCGACAGTCCGCCCACGGATACGGAGTCCACGGCGAGGTAGCCGGAGACACTGCCGGTTCCGTAGGTGATCGAGAAGTAGGTTCCGTTTACCTTGTACGTGCTGGATGCGCTTTGGTTGTACGTCTGATGGCTGGTACAGCCCGCGCTCGGGCAGCTCACACTAGGAATCCAGAGGTTCGAGGAGCCCGTGTCGAACTGCACCATGAAGTACTGCGGCGGAGTGCCGATGCTGATGTTTCCGTAATACTGATAGTTGTCGAGGTTCGAAAGCGGCTCCACCGGAAAGCCGTTGGCCTTTTGGCTCAGGCCCTGGCTGTACTTAATCTGCACCCAGTCCCTTTCCGCCACAATGGCCTTATGGCTGCGCTTGAAGCCCGTCGATCGGTGGATCGGAATCCGGTGCAATCCGACCACCTTGGACGCCTCGCTGGCCGCGAGGAGCAGGGTCAGGGTAAGGGCCAGGAGGGCCCCCATTACTGCGAAGTGGTTAGACATGTCCACTGGAGCGAGTGTCAAGCGCGACTAATTGCCACTTTACTATCAGGGTGCCTATATATATACAACATATATATACGGCCAGCGCCAGCTTATCGATAACGATAGCAGCCGCATGTATGATTCCAAAATCCATGAAGGTATTTTGTAAATCTTACGCAGACTTTAAATCTATATGTATCGGTATTTTTACTATATGATGAATATTTGACAAATAACATTAGAAACAAAATAATAACAAGCCAACAATGATTTAATTTAAATTCAGAAAAGTTTTACCTGCAGTTTATTACTGACTTATCGATGAATAATAGAATATATATGTTTTCAATATAGAACACATATCTGTAAAATAACTTATTCCGGAACCCACTCGCTGCACAGTTTATCAATTTTCCCTCAAGATATTGTACATATATTTCACAATTTTGCTTACTCACCGCGATAAAAAGGGCCCCTGTGTTATCAAGCTGAAAAATGAACACGCCATGAATCAGTGTGCCTTAATGCCTTAATCGGTAGAAAAATCACCTTAAGTTAATCCTTGATTGAAAATACAAGGAAATGACGAAAGCTAACTTCAGTTACCTAGATAGTGGCGGCTTTTGGGGCTCCTTGGATACAGAAAACCTACATTTTGATGACGCCATATGTGTCATTTACATTCTTATATCACACAATAAATCATTCATTCTTTGGAAGTGAATAAGTCAGAAAGTTCAAGATATCTGCTGGCTGAATAACCAGCAGTTTGCCTGCCTGGGAGCCTCTTACTAGTTTCTAGTTGTTTTTGTTCTTTCTTGTATTTATTAGATTTATTAAACAAAATATTCTTTTCTTCTGTAGAATACCCTAAGAAATCCTGAAGAGAGGGGAAGCCGTATTCAAATGGAAAACACTTCCTGTCCGCAATATTCGATACGGAATGAATGGAGAAATGTTAATTAACCTTCCTGTCGTCCCATTTGGCCAATGAAGATGTCAACCCGAGTGTGTGGGAATTTCCATGGATTTGAGCGGGACTTGAGTCCGAGCCCGAGCCCGAGCCCGAGCCCGAGCCCGAGCCCGAGCCTAGACCCTCCAAGACGTACGAAGGATGAATGAAACAAAGAGTTATTGTTTTTAATGTATGCATAGAAAGGTCAAGGGACCACGGGACACAGAGCAGAGCTGCAGCCACAGTACCCAAGGTGTCGGTCACTTGATGAGCCGTGACCTAATGTTGCACTACACACAATGGGCCATGATGAGGCCGCTTTGTCGCCCGTGCGGCAGTGTCAACTCGGATTGGATGCGCTACCAATGGGGATTCTATATATATACTTGCACATATATCCACCGATCGGTGCTCTGCGTGGGCGCTCAAGTCAAACAAATTGAAAATTTATCACCCGAAGCGAAAGGCACCGCACACCGTACCCAAAGAATGTGGAATAGGCACACCGATGATCACTTTGGTTGGCGCAGAAAATGCATTTTTTACACTCCCGAATGGCACTGGACCATTCGCAAATTGATTTCGCTCTGCCCGAATGTCACACGAACAATACAATACTAAGCTACAATATATCCAGGATTCAGGATCCAGGATCCAGGATCGGTCTATTCTGTGCATTTTTGCCTCTACTTTCTTGGGTTCTATCCAATTTCAAAGAAGATTCACACGCAAATGCCGCCCGAAGAAGCTTGTGGAAGTCATTGGCCCGCTGTGAATGGGAGCTACACTGAGGAAAATATAGCTTTTCATAAGAATTATACAATTTTGTATAATATTAATACTACTTCTATGATGTTACCAATGCGGCACGTCAAACATGTTGGTAAGTACTGAAAATTAGTTAAAAGATATATATAATGAAATATGTTCATATTTTTTTAAAGATATTTATGATATTATATATGATATCAATAGTGTTCTATTTTCTTTTTAACAGTCTACGTTTGCAAAGTTCCTGAGGTTTTGCAGAGTGGAGAGCAGTTCTCTGGCCGAGATGGGAGATATACATCTTGGGTATGCTATATGGCCCTCGGCCCTTGGGGCGCTGCGTTTTAACTTCGATTTCATTTCGCGCTGATCGATTTTTGCACGCAAAGTGTGAGGGAGTCCCCCCTGCCTGGGTGCCTCTGTACTTAGGCATTGAATTTATTGTGCAGTCCGATCAATATTTTATTGTTTTCGCAAAAACTTCTGCACCTCCTTGGCGCGGTTCTGGGTGCTGGGTGCGTTATCAGTTTGGAGGAACTGAGGCTCGCTCTTCGGTTCAGCAGGCACGCCAGGCAGGCTTCTTCAAAGCGCCAAAGGGGAGTTCCTTTTCATTTTTCCTTATTTATTTTCCCTGGCTCTTGGCTTGTATCCGTATCGGTTTCAGTTTCGGCCACATGCAAAACAATAATCGATGCCGGAGACTCGGAGTCATTCCATTTAAAAACGTGTTAAAGAGTGCCTCGAAAACAAGGGTTTAGCGGGTGGGGGCAGGGGCAGGGGCAGGGGCTGCGATCACGCCCACACTTATTTGCGCCGCCCCGGCTTATTTGATTTTGGATGCGTTCATATTCCGCGCCCCGCGGCTGCACTTCATCCTCCGTCGCGAATTTATGATGTGATTTCGATCATTTGACATAATCTATTTAGCGTCTGCTCTCGTGCTCCTCGGGACTCGGATTCGGCTTCGGCTTCGGCTGCGGCTGCGGATCCGGAGCTGGACCCAGCTCCTCCTTCCCCTCCCGCATTGGGGGCATAATTTGTAATGAGATAATTTTATTTGCTTTGCCCAATGACTTGCGCTGGTTTTTGTTCTGGGATAAAATCCGGACTTCGAGGGGGGGCGGACGCGATGGATCTCCGCAGATATGCATATTGGTTGCTTATTTATGAGTGCTTCACTTCCTCAAACCCACTGAGGGAGGAATTTTGGTTTATATACATAGGAAATTGATACTTTAAAATGTTGATACTTGAAAAGGAGCCTCGGGAATCTAAGGCAGAAACTACAAGCACTCTTTACGACCCCTAACAATCCACAGAGAAGGAACTGCATTTAAAAACGCTGACCACGTCCTTGTGAGTCATCCTACCGGCAATTAGTAAACTCTCTCTTTGTATCTGGAGAAATTTGTTCTCCCCGATAAGGGACACCTAGGGGACACACGCAGCCTTCACTCAAGTCATAACTTTCGCTCAAGTGATCCTATCGGCCGCACATTTAATAGAGGATAACCGAGGATCCCCGGAGGAAGCTGCGCGCATCTTTTACGGGCATAACGAATGTCCCCCGATTTAACGACTTTCACCTACCGCGGTGACAATTCTCGGCCCTTAACCCTTGCGGGGTTGCGGCTACTAATTGCTAATACGGTAGCCACCGAAACCAAAGAGAAGGAGAAAAAGGGACACGCGCTCAGCTCGGGAGCGATCTGTATCGGCGGCTGGGTCCTACTAATTAAGGATCTCCGCAGGACCCACCGCACACAATTCTCCGCCACTTTCCTTACAAGTAAGTCCACTTCGTCCACTTTTATGGATCAAAAACAATACAAAGAGTTGAAGAAAAAAATCGATGAAATATCTGCAGAGAGATATAAATATTATTGAATTTTGAGTTGAGTAAGTTAAAGGCATTAGAGCAGCTTCATTGGGGTTCTTTTAGATATTTTTATTAATTGCAAGACAATTGATACGAGCTATGAGCTACGATTATAATAATAAAGTTGAACTTCAAACACTTTCAACCATTAAAAATGTATAATATTAGAGCTTGATTATATATATATACTTTTTCCCCAGTGTACACTGGACTGCCAACATTGTTTCCACCCGACATTTGAGCAAATGAAATGTTTGATGGCTTACAATGTGGGTCAGAAGAGCCGAAAAGTCCAGTTAATGCCAGTGCTGATAGTTACTAATTGTTTGTTATTAGCGTGCGGTTCTGTAACTGTTTTTTTCAGCTTTTTCGGGGCCGGACTTTATCCCGCGATCCCCGAGCAGATCGCAGCGGGATTACGCCCCATCAGTCCACCAGCCAGCGAGCCATTGATCGCAATCAAGGAGTCGGAGCTGGAGCTGGAGCAGAGAAGCCTTGGCCAGGTCTGGAGCAGAAGCTGGAGCAGGTTGATCGATAGCCATCACTGGTCGCGATCTCGATGGCCAACTTGTTTTATTTATTACCCTCGTAAAAGGTATACGCATTATTCTAAAGCGAAGAGGGTACATACAAGTATCCCTACAACAATTACTTTTATTTATTAATTAATTACTTAATTAATTACAATTAATTACTTTCCGTTGATGTTGAAGACTACTTAGCCGATACTTTTGATACAAGAATCTGCAAGACCCTTGTTTTGTTTAGTCAGAGTTTTGAGTAAGAAATCCCTAGGTATATATGTACTTTTATTTTATGAGCGATTGGTAATCCAGCCCATTGAGAGTATTCAAAACGTCGATTTACTTCACATTCAGGCGATTTCTTCCTTTTCTTTTCACATTTTCTTTTTTATTTTATCTTTTTCCCATTTCGTTTTCATTTTCTTTTCTTTTGCATAAAACGCGCCTCATTTGCTTTACATGCCAGCGAATTGAGTGGATTTTTAAGGAGAGCTGCCAGCGGAGGACCACCCAAGTGGCCGGCAGAGAGAGAGCGGAGCTGCTGCCTCTTGGCGGCATTCATTTCGGGGCTGCAAATTAGAAAAATGTTGCACGAAAATCAATAAAAGGCTAATGGATGGTCCAAATTGCAAAAGCCACCTTCGGCCGGGCGGCTGACTGATGGCAACAATGTGCAGATAATTGTGAGTGGAGAGTGGAAATGATTGGGGCAACCATTCCGCTTCCCGTCCCGCCCTGCCTGTCTTGGTTAAGTGATCGTTTAGCGATCATTTGGTCTGGCCTCGTAAATGAATGCAAAAATGCTCATTGCCATTAAGTAATAAAAGGGGAGGGATTGTGGAAATGAGGAGGGGGCCATCGGTGATCAGTGATCGGTGATCGGTGATCGGTGATCGGTGATCAGTGATCCAGGGGGCGCCGATGCCATTAGTGATATTTTTATCGACGCCAAAATCAATTGGGCAGTCCAGCAGGACAATAAGTTTGTCATGCAAATATGCGAGAATTTTTGATTTGAAAGTCCTAGCTCTTCCAGGCCAATTAAGATATTATTGCCCGGGCCCTAACCTCGGACACCAAGCATTACTTTTAAGGGCCTCCGCAATGTCCATTTCAATCATGATAAAAATTCTAAAGCCCGGCCGAGCAATGCGTTGTTATGATAACAATGAAATGACTGCCGTTAATGAGCGACAAGAATTCTACAAACAGTTTGTTCAATTAAATTGACAAATTTTTATGAACTACAGACAACGCGCTAACTGCGCGGCATAAATCAGAAAATATTAACTCGCAGTCCGGCCAGTCGGGGTTGAGTGGTAAACCTGACTGGCCGGCGATTAAAAATGCGTATTAATTTTTATGCGCGAAACGAGCAGATACGCGGAGCAGTTCCCCGGACGGCCAACTGCCCAGGATCGAATGGTAGTTAAAGACTAATTGTGGAGGGCCCACTCTTCGCGAAACAGGAAGCGGAATAAAGACTGCAACTGCAGGGAAAGGCAGACGATCAACAGATTAGATGGGTGAGTAAAATATTATATATTTATATATTAGCACGTGCAACGCTATAAAAAAGGAGTAAATTAATACGGTATTCCAGTACCTTTTTATTTAAAACATTGTAATATATATATATCCAGAGTGACTATGCTAAAGTAAACGTTTTCCTATTAAAACCAAGAAGAAAAACCAAACCAGACTGAAATCGGTTGAGTTTTAGCCAAGTTACGATCAAAAAACCATCGAAGACCCCATTTTTTGTTCAAAAAAAATAAAAGGGGTTACATCGTCAAAATTTTAAAAATTAGGTAAAAAATTAGAAATTGAGTTTTAAATGAAGAAAAGTTCTCCTATAAAAACCGAGAAGAAAAAACCAAACCAGACTGAAATCGGTTGAGTTTTAGGCAAGTTACGATCAAAAAACCATCGAAGACCCCATTTTTTGTTCAAAAAAAATAAAAGGGGTTACATCGTCAAAATTAAAAAAAATAGGTAAAAAATTGGAAATCGAGTTTTAAATGCAGAAAAGTTCTCCTATTAAAACCGAGAAGAAAAAACCAAACCAGACTGAAATCGGTTGAGTTTAAGCCAAGTTACGATCAAAAAACCATGGAAGACCCCATTTTTTGTTAAAAAAAATAAAAGGGGTTACATCGTCAAAATTAAAAAAAATAGGTAAAAAAATAGAAATCGAGTTTTAAATGCAGAAAAGTTCCCTTATTTAAACCGAGAAGAAAAAACGAATCCAGACTCAAATTGGTTGAGTTTAAGCCAATTTATGATCAAAAAACCATTGAAGGTTGTAGCGATTTTTTAGCCAGACAGAAAAATAACAATTAATTTTGTAGCGAAAAAGAGAGGGGAATCTCCCCAGAGGAATGACAAAATGACATTCTAAACTCATTCGAAATGGATTTGATATGCAGCACGCTCGAAGAAGACAATGGAGTCCTGCACCAAACAAAAGCCGGACAATCGTAAATTACTAATTGAAAACGGATTTGGCCCATTGTGCACTTTTCACACGCAAAGATCGTCGGACAATGGCTGTTTTTGTTTACCGGACTCGGGCATTGTCTCGGCCTGACCTCTGAGGATTTTCCAGGGAAATGCCAACGCGTGTCAGGCCAGTGAAATCAACGATATATGAAGTTTATAGATTTTTATGGATTTCAGGGGACTCTGTAGAGAATGTACATACATAGATATGGTATATTGGGACCTAGATGATTTTGTTCGCGCTTTTCTTTGGCAGATTTATTGAGTAGACGACTGAGGACTCTGCTAAGGGTTTTGGTCTGTTTTGAGCTGCTCCTGGCTCCTGGCTCCTGGCTACCGGACATCCGGGCGTCCTGGACCAAAGATCGGCACAATTAAGTTCCAAGCCCAAGTTTGATGGCTCCCTCGCCTTCGTGTGTGGGATCTTCGCCATTCAGCAGACTCATCATTATGCCCATTCTCTCGCTCTGGCTGACAATTCAATTATTTCCCTTCCCGTATTTTTATGTACTTATATTATATTGTTTTTTTGCTGGCCGGAAACCCCGACAGCGGACTTCCTCGGGTCACTGCCTACTTATGCATTTTCGGCCTGGTCAGTTAATTGAGTTGTTCGTCGTCGTCTTCGTCTTTATGCAATTCATGGCCGTGCATTGTCTTTTGGGCAGCATATCCTGCTGCTACTGCTGGGATTGGTCCTGGTCCTGGTCCTGGTCCTGGTCCCGGACCACACACTGTCCGCCGCCGCCTCCGCCTCGCTGCATCGCTCCTGCTGAGCGGAGAGTTCTTTGTGGCAGAAGCCCCATACTCATTATTGTTCCCACAGAGGAAGCGGTGCCCCTCAATGGTATAAGTATATGTATAACAAATAAAGATTTTAAAAACTAAACAAATACTATAACAAATTATTTATTTGAAATATTACTAAACATTTTCTATAGAATATAGGAATTGTTCTTGCATTAAGTGTTAAATTAATCGATAAACGATAGTCTTTGGTTGTCGCACAAATTGTCAACACCATCGATAAGCCATCGATTGCCTGGCATGGAGCAGAGTGGAGTGGACCGGAGCCAATCAAGGCCTCCACCCAGATCCGACCCGATCCTGTCCAGCTCCCTTTTTGTCGTGCTGAACTGGCATCAATTAAGGCCGCACCAATGTTTTCGCACCCGCAAATCGATTAATTCTGTGCCTAAATGCGATAAGGCCACCGCTTCCCCGGGGATTGGGATCGGGATCGGTTTCGCCCGAACTCTTCTCCAGCTTGGGCCTGGGTGCCCCGGCTGGGCAGTCAATATTTAACTTTGAACTAATTATTTCAATGGAAAGGCAAATAAGTTAAATTCGCTGTTTGCAGAGCCTCTCAGCCCAAATCCAAACCCTCCGAAGTCGTCCTGGTGACGGGAGGCAGGGCTCCCCCCACCGTGCTCCTTGAGCATGTTTTTTTTAATTATAAGCAACACGCAGGCGGCCCAGAGATTTGGCCAGCGGACTCAAGACTCAAGACTTCATTCACTGGGCATGCGCGTGGCCACGTCGACAGTTTGCCCCACTCCATGCCCATTATGCACGGAAAGAAACGAGTCTGTATTCGATTATTATTATTTATTATTCGTTCATATATTCCACATGAATTTGAAGGTCCCCTTGCGATTTATTTTTCAGTGTTTGGCCCATTCCAAAAGCGGATCGCCAAGCCCAAAGCCCAGGCTTGTCTTCGACTTGATGCGCGCGCGATTTTTGCCACTTAATAGCGCTTAAACACGAACATTTTGAATTGTGTGTTGCCGGGGCGCGGGGCATCCGCAGCCGGGATCCGAAGGAGCTGGGAATCAAAGTGCAGCGCGTAATTGCAGCAGCAGCAGGAGCAGTGGTATAGGAATGGTTCCAGGGCCAAGATCGGGCATCGGGAATCGGGAGCAGCCGCAGAAACAAACCGAGCTTCGTATACAGAGTCCCCGGCACAAATTGCGGTGTGAACCAGCCAGGAATGTCATAACGAATCGCTGCAATATTTCGACCCAAGGGATACCTGTTACCACTGCGACACCTAGCGACGAGTGCGGGAGGCTGTCTTAGGGGAACCACTAAATTATGAAAATAACAACGCTAGAAATAACCAAATTTTATTACTAGTTAAGTGAAGAGAAATCTCAACAAAACCAGAAAATAAAATAATCAAATATAAGAGTAAAAATAAGCATAATAGGAATTTCTAAGAACGTATTCTAAAATCAAATGGTAACGAGTTTCTTACAAATTTTAAAATCGAATAAATATACTTGAATAGATTACACTTAAGAGAATCTCAGTTACAATTCTCGTTCAAGTTTTTTCGGAAAAACATATTTAGTAACATATATTTTTAATTTGTTACTTTAATTATTTGGCCCTCTCCGGCCAACTTTCTGGCTAATCCCATACGCCCTGCCTCTGGGCAAGTGCCTAGAGGATGCATCCCAGTTAGACTCGTGCACTTCTCTCCTGCTGGTGTTGAGCACTCCAAGTGGAGCTCGGGCTCAGGCTCACATAAATTAATTTGTGGGCATAATGCGCCTTAGAGTCCTGGTCCGATTCCGATTCCGATCCGAGAGCTTTGCGTGGCTACGGAGCATTCATCACCTGGGTTTCGCATTTGTTTGCTGACAATGAATTGCACACTCTCTGGCGTTGGAGTTGGAGTTGGAGTTGGGAGTCCTCATCCTCGTCCGCGTCCAAATTAAAATTCTACTGGCGAGCCGGGCATAATTAAAAGATCCGAATGCCTAATGAAGTGAGCCACGGCATTAGATATGAGGCCCACATGAGAAATAAAAAGAAAATGGCAACGGGAATCGGAATCGGAATCGGAATCCGATCCGAAATCGAAATTAATTCACAACCGGCAATAAGGCCAATATATCAATATGGGCAGTGACAACTGCGGCCACGCGACTCCGTCTCGAACTCCTGGGATAATTCCTGCCAGAGGAGTTGGGAAAACTGGATGCCACAGAGCGGGGCCAGGGGGGAGAGAGAGCCACTCTAAAGCCCTGTGAAAGGTGCGCTCTATATAATTGCCCGTCATTATCGCTGATGAGCGAGCGGACACATCATGGAGCAGGAGGGAGCCACTTCCCTGGCAACACGTGCAGCATCACCATCAAATATCGCCTTCAAATCAAACACACTCCCAGTCCCAGTCCCAGTCCCAGTCCCAGTCCAAGTCCCAGTCAAAATTGTGTATAATGAGTGACTCGGGAGGGCAGAGCCCAGATTCCGCAGCAGATCGAGGATGTGTGGCGGCTGCTGAGGTAGCTTAGCCCATTATTCAGGCTTTATTTATTTTGTGGCCGTGGCCCTGGCTGGGATCGGTCCGCGGACCCACGGATCCACCACTGATGCCAAATTAAAAGTCCGGTGCGCCCAAGTCAAAAGTGCAAATTTTCGCAGCCGCATCAGACGTCATATTAGCGAATCAACTGACAAAGCATATGAATATCAACACAGCGTTTGAACAAGTGGATTAAGGATGGATCGGATCCGATCCCGAGCGACTACGAATGGCTCTCCTGCTCCAGACGGACCAGACCCAAGCCCGGATCCCAGGTCTTTCGGCTGCCGTCGTTCTTTATAATTAAAACAGGAAAGGAGGCTTCTACTCAGGAATGTTTGATGTATGAATACTCTACAAAGAGATTTCATCTCTGAATTGCCTAATTTTATATGGGTTTTCTAACAAATCATTCAATGTCGCACTCAAAAATTATTAAAAGCATGCACTCATTAAATGTGATTTATTTATTAATCAAAATGGGCAAGGTTTGCCTCTTCATTTTCCATATTTTAAACAAGCAACATATGAAGTTTTATATAATATTTTAGTCATAAGGAATCCCTTAGTGAATCGACTCCCCCCACAGAGGCCCCACTGAATGCTCTGAGCTGCAATTCCAGTTTCGCTTGGCAATCGGGTTTCGATGCGTTTCATTCATGGACCTAAGCCGCTTAAGTTCTCTCGACTCTCGGCTCCACAACCGACTTTTGTGTGTATATATATACATATTTCTCTTTCCCTTTGACTAATGTGCAGCTTACACTTGACTGGCGCACAATCAACACCATCAACAGGAGCAGGAGATTCGCGCGGCTTTAGTTTTGGGTTTCTGGCTGCCATTTCGGGGCCTCATCATCATCATCAGCAGTGGGACACACGGAAACAAATACAAATTAAATTTAACACAAACATTTCATTCTGTTGTTCCTTGAAATTAAGAAACTACATTACAATAATCTATATATATAGGATTCAGTCAATTCATTTGCAATGTTAATAGATTCACATTAATTTATAATATATAGTAATCATATATTATTGCTTTAATCGCATAGGTATATATTGCTTTTTCTCTCTGTGCCCCGAAACGATCCCGATTACTCGTATTAAGACAACGCGTTTTGCCGCAGCGTAAAAATTCACAAATTTACTGATCCCTCTGTCGATAGCCGATGATCTCTGTCTGATGGCAGTCACTCTCCTCTGGAGAGGCCTCCTGCTTCGAGGCTTCCTGGCCAGGCCACAGGTACCGTTTGTTTTATTTGGCTTTGACTACGCCCAACCCGCGCCAAGAGAGGGCCCCAGGCTCGGGGCTCGGGCTAAGGGAATATCAGGTTTGAGGGGCCTCCTCAGGCCTAACGGCGCTTCAGATTTGCCATCGCTTCCCAGGAAAAACATTAACTGCAAGGAGAGAGCCAGTCGTAAGAGCCAAATGAAGCTACCGTTTTGGCCAGATCGCGATTAACGGAAATGAATTGCACGCTGGCCGAGCCAGGCCAAACAGTAGCTTATCTAGGGTTAAAGGAAACTTTGTTTCTGTTTGGAAATCAATCTCTAGGCTTAGTCTTATCAAAAAAAAAATGAAAACCTGCATTTCTACATGAAAAGAACATAAGAGAAGCAAGGGAATATAACCTGCAACAGAAGCCACTGGACATTCCCCGTCGTGAATACGAGTTAACCATCGCGGGACCATTATGTTAATGATATAATCAAACAGTCGCCTCTCAGGAGAGTCCCTTTGACTTGAACTCAGATTTGAATTGGCCAAAAAACGGACAAACCAACTGGGGCCATAATCGATTGAACCAATTTAAAAGCCATTAGCCAAATGACACTAAATGCTCGCCATGGGGTAAACTTTGGCGGGGATTCTGGGATTTGAAGAGACCATTTCCCCAAAGAAAAGGCATTTGCAGCTCATAAATTAAAACATTAAGGGAGAAGGAGCTGGCAGCAGGAAGACGGGAATCAGTTGTGCAAATGCAAATTGAAAAGTCCTTGCAGTCCGCCACGACGGCAGCACTTAGCCAAGTATTCGCCCGCAGAAACTATTTAAATTATGCCAAGGACCTGCACCTCTCCCTCTCTGGACAATTACGAAGGGGCACTGGGCACCAGCATAAATGCGCAGCGGGACAGGACCCAATGGGGGGTTTCCTGCGCGACTTTCGGGTGTGTGAAGAAGGGTCTTGGGGCATGGGCAGAGCTCGGGCTGAGAGGCACTGGAAAATGGCAGGGAAGGGGAGGAGGACAGAGGCGGCGGCGTCTCGCGAGGCACACGCAATGCGATCGCGACGTGGGCCGCATGCAAAGTGAAGAGCCACCACTCTTCCCAGCTTTTGTGCATTGGGGGTAGATAGGGATCTGGGTTCGATTGAATAAGTCTTAGAGATCTGTGGCTATGTGGTTTCCCTCACAAACAGCTCACTTCCATATTAGCCAGAACCTCTGAAAACCCTAACCTAAAGCAAATTTGAAAACACCAGCCAAAATATCGTTTTAAAACATTCCCAAGAAAAACCGCTTCAAACCCCCTCGATAACCGTCTAACACCCTCCGCGAAATCTTTTCAAATACCTTAATGTGTTATTTTAATTTATAAACAACATTTCGAGTGCCTTGAAAACATAAAGTGCAAGCCCTAGGTATCCCCTGTTCGAACTATGCTCTCCCAACTGTTGTACTTCCCTCATTTTTTATAACTTTTTTGTTGTATTTTGTCTTCCTTACTTTTTGCTTTTCTTTTTTAATTTGCCGACAGACGAGAGCAAATACGACAGCGTTGATGATCATGTTAATGAGGGGCAGGTCCCAGTCCCAGTGCCAGTGCCAGTGCCAGTACCGGGAGCAGGAGCAGGAGCAGCTCAGAACCCGTTGATGTTGCCTGTCCCCGTCGCTGCTGGTGTTTGGGATCGGCGCTGTCCATATGCAAAACGTCAGCGTTGACGCAAAATCAAAAGATCACACAGGATCAATTACAACTAATGATATGGAGACGATGCTGCCTGCTAGCCCAGCGAGCTCAGGGAGCTCAGGGAGCTGGAGCTGGGGCTGGCTTGACTTGGCTGCGTCAACGGGCTGACAGCTGAGATGACGTCGCCGCCGCATGCGGGACCCGGAGCTGGGGAGGAGCGCCGTTCGGTGTGTGCTAACAAGTTGCACTCCAGCTGAAATTGCCCAATTGACGTGCTGAGCACCGAGAGCACACAGTGGGGGCCGAGGAAATAAGTTCAACTTAAATATCAAATATAAAATAGATACTAAATTGACTATAGAACGGTAGTAAGAACTTGGTTAACCATGAGCAAGACATGCCTCTCACTTCCTGCTGAAACTGAAGCAGCTGTGAGTCCAAGACTCCTATAGCTCTGGTCGCAACTGTCCGAAAGAGCGGAGGGGGGCCAGTTGGAGCTCTTCATCATGTCGCATCGTTGTCACCTCATGCCCAAAAACTGCCCAATGAACCCAGCCCTTCTCCTGGTTATCCGCCCCACCTCCTCACTGTGGCGGCATAATTAAACTAATTGTCCCGATAGCCGCCGTCCGTTTGATGTTCACGGGCTGGACGCGGTCAATGATCTTGAACTTGGGCCTGGGCCTGGGCCTGGGCCTGGGAGCCTGCCTGCATCTGGAATGGCTGTGCCGGAATTCAATCCAACTCCAACTGCGATTCCAATTCCCGATGGTCCAATTCAAGTTCACCACTTGCACTTTGAAATGTAAAAATTATTGACGGCGACCGGGGCTCACCAGTTATGTCATCAATGTGGCATTTCGAGCAGAGCAATCAGGGATGGGGCAAGTTAAGTAATCAAAGGGCTTGATTGAGCTCCGACAGATCCATCAAGAGTTGCTATCCAGCAATTGAAGAATCGTAAGGCTATGATGTGCTTTTATTAATTTGAGAAACAAAAGTTCCCCTTAAAATTTACGGACAGCGATTTTCGGTCCCTTGAGAGAGGAGGAGTACCTTTAGACAGCAATATTGCCCAATCTTGCTCTTCCGCGCTTTGCCTGCAATGTACAATAGAAGCAGTTACAATTTCCCTTAACAGATAATTTGTAAAATTATTTCGATTTGGTCATCCCGCAAACAGTAAAAGGTATCCCTTATTCGTATAAAGCTCTTCTCTAATCGCTCTACAACCTGTACTCTTTGTGTTCCTCTACCTTTTCTGTTTGTCATCTCTCCCAGCATGCAGACTCCGCTTGGAAGTTGGAAGTTTCGTAGCGAAAATGATAATAAATAAATATGCCGAAACACTAATAACACGCTTAAGAGATTGGCGCAAGTCGGCGCTTCCTGTCTGTCGACCATTCAACCTCAAGCTTCCATCCCGCTCGCTGCCTTGCGCCGTCTGTCTGGTTTCACTGGCCATCTCAAACTGTGTGTATATGAATGGATATATGTATATATATATTCTCCCCCAACTTGACGATATCCGCCTGCTTTTGCTTCTGCTTTTCTTTTCTCCTGCCTGGGCTTGGCATGGCCTGGTGCTTGTGTGTGTCGGATGCGATTTAATACAATAAAATATCACAATAGTCCTCGGGTCATTTAGTTAGACTAGCAGCTTATCATCCGCACACACTCACACACCTTGGGGATCTCCCTTGGAATCCGAATCCGAATCCGAATCCGAGTCCCAATCCCTATCCCAATCCCACTGCCTTCTTTCCGTCTGATCTGCAAGATTGATGTTAACGGAAAGCGTCGTTTCTTTCCACGTTCAACGTCTGATCCCGCTGTATCTGTATCTTCTACATGGCATCTCTTCTTCAGTTCAGGTGGCAAGAGTATCAGAGGCAGTATTTGTAAATTCGGTTCTTTAGATCAATAATTTGAACTTTTAGTGACTTTAACTATTTTATAATATTTGTTAGGTAAGGTATTTTTCCACCTTTGTCACACTGTCGCAACTAATTCTGTTCTCGAATAAAATAAAATATAAAATGAATCGAAATCAACTATTTCGATATTCAATACTTTACTAATATAAATTTGGAATGCTTTCAAGCTTCCGACTATTTTGTGTGGTGTACAAAAGTCGACGTTGGACCTGGGTCTGGGTCTGAGTCTCGGTCTGAAATTTGTTGTTTTGGCCTTTGTGGCTTATGCAAGCAGTACGCCGTTCGAGTGCAGCGTAATTGCTGTTGTTATTGTTGCAGCTAGTGTAAATTTTATTGCATTTCAATTTGGCAAGCAGGCCCTGGCGATTTCCCCCTTTCTTCAGATCTCACCGGAAAACGGACTCATTTTTGTGATTTCCGCTCGATGTCGGGGCAGCAGGAAATTTCATAATAAACACACGCTGACGTCACATAACGCAAGTGGGCGAGATTCTTAAAAAAATAATACAATTTTTTTTTCCTGAAGGTTAAGAGGTAAAATATTAGGTTTATTTTATGAAATAAAATATTGAATAAACATTTTAAACTATCATTACAATGAATTTAGTTCAAAGATAACACGAATTGAGAAAATGATACGAAATTTAGACGTTAAGCGTTGGTATTTTGGGAAACGATTATTAATCAAGTGTCGGAAGTTGATATATGTATATATACTCTTTCCTTTCCCGAATCGGGACAGTCGGGGATTATGCAAATTAGATGGAGCGATAAGCATCGGGCACACGCTCGCTGCCTCCATCTCGCTTTTACTTCATTAGGTCGTCGCCTCTATCAACATTTCCCTCTCTCTCTCTCTCTCTCTCTCTGGCTCCCTCCGAGGGTCCTGCTCTTCCTTTTCTTGGCACACGCGCACCTGTAGCAGGAGCAGCTGCTCCGATCGCGAGAGGATGCACCAGCACCAGCACCGGGCCAGGATCGGCGCGCTCCCTTCGTAGGGCAGGTGCAACATTTACCGTTTACCTCGGCCGCGGGCCAAAAGGGAGCAGCGAGGGGGGGAGTTAGGACTGAGGAGCTCGCTCAGGAGATCCTTTTTCGATTCATTAGGGGAAGTACTGGGGCAGGGGGGTTTCCCGGTTTAATTATGGAAACCAAGAACACGCTTAATAATGAAAGTAGTAATAATTACATCTGAATTGAACTAGACTCCTTCCCCTGAATATTTTTCTTTTATAGTTATTGAGTACGATTTAAAATTCTGCACAAGTTTCCAGAGAATGGCCACTTATTGTTCCATAAATCCCATCAACTTATTTATACAACTGATGATTTAGCTGCATTACATTATAACTAACTCTAGATCTCTTTTTTTATATCTTCCATGTAGTTTTTTAATGCGGTTACTACTTCTGAAGGAGTCCACACAGAAGGGAATTTAATTATTCCATAAATCTCTACATATGAAAACCTTTTTCACCTGTTAACTCCTTTATATTAAGTTTACCGACACCCTACAAAAGTTTCCACTTCAACAGCGTTGGATTGAAGAAATTTGTAATTTATGTTACAAAATATTTTCATTAAGGAAGGAGGCTGGAGATGAAGGGATCCCTCGTAAAAGACCCCATTCCATCCCGCTGTGACGATGACAATAATAACATCAACAAAGCGATGAATTTATGGGCCGCCGAGCCCTTGGGACATCTAGCTGGATTCTAATTAACCCAAAGGCTGATGCAGATCGCCGAGATACGGTTCAGGTAGCACTTGTAATACCTGTAATGCCGTCCTCATGGACTACTGTCTCCCAGTTCTTCCAGCGGCGCAGGTGTGTGCTGGCTCCGAACAGTAGGTGGTTCCCGGGCCATGCTCGTTGATTTATAAGAGCATTTGATAGAGCTGGATGCTGTGGGGGCGTTTTATTGTGCAATCAGTAGCCAAAATAGATGGAAATCTCCCGGATAGGGTTTCACTTTCGCTATGACAACAGCAAATGCCGAAATTGATATGTTGACATCGATAGCCAGTCGAAGGCGGACATTCCGGGAAAGAACATTAACGATTTTGGGAAACCGAGGCAGCGATTCCCACCGATTCCCACCGATTCCCGATGCAGACACCTGTGCGTATCCTTTCGCTGCCTGATTAATTGAGCTACCTTGTCATCGGCTCTCCGAGTTGCAAAAAACACAAGTAAAGACCCGAGAAATTAAGGGAAATACAGGTGGTCCTCCTCTTTCGGCTGGCAGCCAAATCAATTAGCCTAACAAGACAGCCGAAATGGAAACGGAATCCGTGGCATCCTCTTCTAACTGCCAAAGGAGTCGGAGGAACGAAGGATGTTTCGGAAGCGGCTGCAGCAGCGCTGAGGCACCTTCTTGCTCACTCACTTCAGCGGCTAAATGTGTGGTCTATGCCAATCATGCACTTTACGCGCTGCCTTCATTAGCCGCCAACAAACTTGGCCAGTTTATCGCACTCCGCAGCCCCTGATCCGCCCTTAGCCCAAAAGGTTCCCAGATAGCGCCGAGCACATCAAACGATGCAACCGAACCACCACAAAGGCGATCCGCGATCCGCGGTCTTGGCCCATTATAAAACTGATTTGCGAACGCGAGGGCTGCATTTGAATGCAGAATTTATGCAGCCGCGTTCTTAAGGCGTCTCCTAGAGCATTCGTGGCACTCGAAAAAACAGGGAAAAATCTTGTTCTAATTAATATCTTCTACAAACAAAAAATATGTATTTTTGAATAATAATAACATTGAAAAAAGTGTATAGCAAAACTCATTAAATATATTTCCCCTTAAAAGGATGATTTTTGTTTCTTAACGTGAGAAGACGCTATCTTCGGAAGTCGAAGTCGGTATACCCTTGCAGGTTGCAATTGAAATCGATCATAACGAAGTCAAAAATGCATTTATTTCAATTCGGAAAGTTTTTCTGTACTGCTTTTTATTAGTAACTTGGCTTAAACTCAAACGATTTCAACCTGGTTTCGCTTTTTCTTCTTGGTTTTTACAGGAAAACGTTTCTGCATTTAAATTTTAATTGTTATTTAAACTTAATTTTTGGCCAATTTTTGAAAAAATGGATGATGGTACCCCCTTACCATTTTTTTCAAAAATTGGGTCACTTTTTTTCCTTCCCGGACATGGCTAGATCGATTCGGCTAATGATGCTGATCACGAATATATATGGTTTATAGGGTCGGAAATGACTCCTTCGCATTCTTCTTTATATACAAAATCCATTAAGGAAATTGAATTCACATTTTAGGTAGTTATTTCTTTTATTTTAAGTTTTCATTTCATTTATTAAGCACACGAACGAACGTCCCTCCTTAATAATTAAATTACTACATCAAACGTAAGAGTACATATTTATGAAATAATACATTAATAAATAAATTAACAAAAAAATAAATATTAATATTATGTTTGTAAATATTTTATGAATACGATTTATGTGATAATACAAATAAAAATAAAATAACTAATGCATCCAAATAATATAAACTATTAAAAAGCTCATTCCACTATTTTCCCTAGTGATTTTTAGATTCAATCTACCTAATTTAAATTTCCAGTCAGGGAGGCAATCGCTCCTATCACTTATCCCTTATTTTTCTCCCAGTGTGCACCGTTTTTTTCGCTGTCCATGTAACGAGCTGGCAAAATGACTTAATTAGTGGTTTCTACTCGCGCTCTGCTGATGGCTGGCTAAATGTTTCAGGCCCGGTCCCCAGATCTCGGCTCCCGGCTCTCACCTCTGAGCTCCCGGCTCCAGACAGAACATCTCACTCAGCATTAACAATTAAGTCGGGATTTGGACGGGATCAGCCGGCGGCGACCTGCTGGGCCGTAGATCCGCAGATCGGATTCGGGAGGCAGCACAGACGACTCGACTCTTATCTAAATAGGCGCGTCCCAAAGTACAAATGGTCAAGTGGATAGATAGGGCCCCGTTCGGGAGAGTCTAATTTGTGAACAGTTAAATAAACAAACATCGAAGTCAGCCAGAGGACACTTGTCGGCGCTGTCCTCTGAAGAGAGACTGGGCTGCTGCAGCTCCTGCGCTTCCCTTTGAGCAACAAGCCGCCGCCTTGATAAGGACTCCGACTTTCAAGTCTCAAGTGTCGGCGAGAAACACGCGACATGGGACACAGGACACAGGACACGGGGCACGGCACAGGATCTTGGATCTTAGATCGGAAGTGCTGTAATAATTCAGGCAACCTCCTGGCTCGGAAACGAAATTCAATGCTTGAGCAGATGCGAATGAGGCAAAAACTATACAGCAAAGAAAAGAAGCACAAGTGCTTAGTCGAGTGATTATGTTACAGGCTCAAACTTTCTGCTTAAGTTGTTTAAAAAAAAATATATTGAGAATAATACATGGGAAACTGATGAATATTTTGAAGATTAATCAATACCAGTTCCCTTTTCAGGCATAAATAAGCCGAATGTTCGTAAAATAAAGGGTTTTCCATTAATCCTTTCACAATTCTCAGAACAGGCTTTAAGCCGGCGGGAAAGAAAAATTGCATAAAAAACGACCAACTCAACGAAATGCCACAAAATCGCAACATTCGATCGAACATCACGCACAAGTTGGAGTTGTGGAAAACCTTTTCCCAAAGCAAACGTGAGAGAATTGGCAGGACGAAATGGATTCCTAGAAGCTGGGACTCTCTTTCTCTGCGTTCCATTTTTGTGGCTTGACCCAGAACAATGCAAAAAAAGGACGATATATCTTATTGACACAGGCTGCCATGCTGCAATATTTGCGCAATATTTCTGATCCTGGGAGCTGCAGCTAAGAAAATGTTTTGGCTGAGTCTCAAAAAGGATTAGACAGAGCCAGCACAAATAAAACAGAAGTCCTGAGCGTAAACATTAAGGCTGTATGTATAAGGATGTCGTGGGCACAATCGCATATAGGCCAAGACGCACAGAAGATTGCAATTAAATCGATGATGGTCGACTTGAAAATACCCCGCTATAGGGTCTTTAATTTTATCGAATCAGAATATATATTTCACCAATAGCACTGCAATTTAGTCTTTGGTTTTTTCCATCATTTTAACTAAAATAGTTAATAATAGTTTTTTATTAATTCTGCAATATGTTGTTTATAGTTCGAACCAAATAGTTTACTGAGAAAACTTCCTCCTGTTAGCTCAAAACTTAGGAACATGTTTCTAGTAGCTTCTTGGCATATCTAGATCGACTCGGCTGCTAGTTCTACTGCACAGGGTATTACGAAGTGCGAATCAAAAACGGTTGACGATGGGACGCTCGTTATTTTGCCAAGAAATTTCCGTGAAAAGCGCATAATGGCCAAGAATGGAGACCGAGGAAATTGCACAACAATGCACAATTCTCCCCGATTTTCCACAGTGCCTGCCTGGCAGCACAAACACACAGCATGTGGGCGCATTCAGGCGATCGATCGATCCCGGCAGGACATGCCTGGCAAAGTCAACACAGACCCGGGGATTGAGTAAGGGAAAAGCAAATATCACGAACTACTGTGAATAAGCAGTGGACGGAACAATGGTCCCAAGGATCACATTTTTAATTGATCAGAAATACAAACAAGTGCAAAAAAAAGCAAACTAATAAAGGAGACAGAGGCCGGGACAGGGGACAGGAGACAATTGTTTCCCTTTCAATTCCCACTTTGTTTGGTCATGTTCTGTGTAAACACTGCGCCCCCGTCGAACAGGCATCACTCCCTTTTCTCGATCGAGGAGGCAGTGTCCTGATTTCATAAAGAAGAAACAACTGAAATTGAAATTCCATGAAATTGCCAAAGAAAAGATCATTTCTGATCAATCACAGGCCATTCAGGAAAAAACTAGCAAATATCACCTATTAAAGGCCATGTCAATTTGTTGGAAACAATTTGTCAGCAGTTTGTAAGGTCCCCTGGCATTGTCCCAATAAAAATGTAAAGCTTGAAGAAAAGGATCTACAAAAATAAAACAAATTTAAAATGTTCAGATAAATATTTCCCGATTTGGGGGAAACATTTTATGAATTTATTAGTCATAGATCGATCGGTGGCAGCTGCTGGGGCTGGTCTCTAATCTAATCACGAGAGTCATAACTTGTACTTGGACAGGCTGGAGAGGGCCACTACTCGTCCTCGCACTCGTCTCTTATCAGTGGGTAGCTGCAGGCTACAGTCCTTGAAGTCCCTGGCCTCAAGCCAAAACCGTAGAGTTAACGGATGGAATCATCTCGAGAAATTGCTCCAGTCAGCGCGGCGGTGGCGGCGGACTTCAATTGCCAGCTAATCCCCGAGCTGCAATTCACTTTTGACGCATTCCCGAGGTCCCTGCGTACTCCGAGAGGATAATTTAAGTGCATTTAAATCCTCGTCGGAGCCGAGATCCTGTCTAACCGCAGCTTGCAGGCTGCCAGAACAAAAGACAAGGGACATGGAAACGAGAAGGATTCAGCGGTGCGTGAATTTCGTATTCCGCATTTGGCAAACAAAATTCGGCAGGATATCAGCGCTTGACACAGAAATCAGGGAATCAATAAAGCAGCATTATTTTCCAAGGCAAGCGGGGGTGCCTTTTCAAACAAAGGAGCAACTCAAAAAGGGTGAACATTTGTATAGCGACAATTGATCTCGCTGATCTCGAAAAATAAAGCACTCAGCGAACCAAGGATACATTCAAAAATCCTGCATTAAAGACCGCCAAGGACCTTGATTTATTTGTTAATTGTCCGGACATTTTGGCACAGTTTGTGCTCAAGTACTTGTAAGAAGAACTTTAGCCAAAAGGATACCAAATTGTAAAGCCAAAAAAAAAATAAATATACAAAGGTTCTTACAAGCTAATGGACTATACATATTAGGGATTCTTCCAGACTAAGATACAGCAAAGGAATTTCCTGGCAGCAATTACGTTTAAATAAATCAAATACTTAAAGCTGCTCCCAATCGTAAATAATATTATGATAGTGATTTTAGATATAAGTGGAGCAAGAAAAATGGAACAAACTATAAATAACCCTATCTTCGGTACGCCGAAGTTTGTATGATCATTAAAAATAAAAATCAACATTTTATTTAGGTAAATTTATAAATTTCCTTACCTCTGAAAAGGCTGCAGAAATTAAATATTCTTTCCGATTCAATTCTTCAGTTATTGCAGAAACTAAAATTATACAAAATATAAAAATATCATTATAATCATGGTAAATATGAATATTCTTCCTTACCGATTTTATTTTAGGCCAATTTATGAATTTTCTTCGAAAATCATGATTTGTTCCCTGGCTTCAGGAGGGTTTATATATTACATACATATTTTATTATGTAGATATTTATGTATATGTATGTTTAAGTTTTTGATGATGGGCAGTCATCAGCAGTGGCCGCAGTTGTGTGTTTACAAAGGAAAACATGCAAATTTCATCGCACATATTAAATTATCCTATGAAGTGTGGCTGCAGCGGCTGATATATCGCCGCGTCCAGAGGAGCACCCGGAACAGCTGTTTTGATCTTTCTAATTGGCCGCAGGCGAAAATGGAAACTCACCAAATACGCGTTTTTCTTTGCTGCTTCCATGAACTGTTATAACCCGCACTTTGTTTGCACCTGCATCTACACTTTTCACGATCTCTTGGCTTATTACACTTAGAAATTACTACTAAATACACTACTGGCAATAAGAACTACGCACTCGCGGAGGAAAAATCGTGGGAGACATTCGATATTCGCTAGAGTGCTATCGATATTCGAGAGAGTGGGAGTGATGAGAGAGCAATGACCCACGCAAAAGCTCACTGATGCAGATAGAGCAAGACAGCTGTTGCAAGTGCTCCTTTGCTGCTGCCTCTTTCTCTCCAGCTCTTTTGGCAGCGGCGATTATTACATTCAAATCATACTTTTCAAAGGCAAGCAAATTAATAAATTAATTTTAAATAAAATAAAATCTGTTGGCAAATAATGATCGGATAATTAACGGCACCTTCTAAGCAAAAAACAATGGAATATTAAATATTATATAAAATTATTTTATACATGTTTTTCAAAATGTAATTTTCTGTAAAATATTTTTTGCTGCATACCAAGTAACAGAGTTACCGGTTTCGATCTTTTAGCACTGTGTGTAATTTGCATCATTTGCATTGCCGCCGGCTCAGTTTTGAGTCCTGAGGTCCTTTGATCAAGGACCCTCGCGCGTGCGCACTCCGCTGCCCCGCCCCTTTTTCAGCACGCACCCAGGATAACAAGTTTTTTTCTTTGCTTTTGTACAAAAGAGCTTTTCGATTTTCCCTCCCAATGTACTTAATCATTTATTCAAATAAATTTTATTTCATTCGCGATTATTCGCTATTGTCCTGTTGCTGCCCCTGTGCACCCGTTGAGTCCTGTTGCTCATGCGCACTCACCCTTGAACATCGTCATCGGATTGCAACTTTGATTTCCACCTTCAACGGGGGTTGATCGCAAAGTTTTCCGTTGACCCGAAATGCCGATGCCCTCTAAAAGGATAACGGAGGAAGCAAGTAATAAGCAATAATTATAATCAATACTTTAAAATGTTTAAAATTATGCGAACATTTTTCTTTTACGCCAATTTTCTTTATTCCTTTAAGTTTTACTTGCTGACGACTCCGTTTTATTTAACAGAACCATTAAAAAATACATAAAACTCATCCTTCATATTCCAGACCCATTCATACCTTGATCCCATAGACGATCAGTAACCAAAGAAAAGGGGGCAGGAAGAAGCCCGTAAGAACGGAGGACCAGAATGATATAAGACAGCACACACCTATGAAAAGGACATTACATTTTGTTTGAAATCCAGGGAATCATAAAGGGACGAAACTATGCGTGGCGGCACTCCCACTTCCCTTTCTATTTTCCGAGCAGCTTTTTGGCTGCTGACCAGATCCGTAGAGCAAACACCCCCAAACCCAGACATACCTACATACGAGTGCGTGCTAATCCTGTCGGAACTTAATGCAAGGCCAGGACCTACGTGGACATTGTTATTGACAAACTGCCGAGGGTTGTTCGGGCGCCTGCTCGCCAGAAATGGAGAGGGGGCGAGGACTGAGCGATTGCTGTAGCAGGAGCAGATGTTTTTCGCGGCAGGACGACGACGATGAGGACGATGACGATGATGAGGATGACGTTGGCGATCAGCGACCCCAGCACGGGGCACAAAACACGGACCTTAAAGGACAACAAAGGAGCGTGAGCGGGAGAGAGAGATAGAGATAGAACTAGGGTAGAGCCAAATCGAGGGAGATCATTGAGCCTCGTTCCAAACCGGTCGCTATGTTATGGCCAAAAAGGCGGAGCACCGAGAGAAATAATTACTTAAAACTAAACACCAAAAATATATATGTATATATATTATATGAAATTATCCTGAGTTATGGTATATAATTATTTAAATTCCAACTAAATAGCAAATTCCAAATATTCTTCTTTAATACACTTTTTCACACCTGAAGCAATGCCCGCAATGTGGTTTTCTTAAGTCATAAATTATATAGGGATGCCACAAAAATTACTGTGGATTTGAAATCTCTTGATTTCTTGATCTAACTTCCATAGCATATTGTTAGCCAGCAGCAATTTCTTTTTTTTTTTTTTTTTAATTTTGCCATTTCGAAGAGTGTATTTAATTTAAAAAGTTACCGCTTTTTATGCACATTTTCGCCTGCAGCGTTATATACCCAGATTGGATCAGGATCGGGATCAACGATAAGAGCAGTATCTGCTCTGAAGCTGAGGGAGCGAGTGAGGGAGACAGTGAGCGAGCGAGGGTGAGAGTAATTTATTGTTGCTTGTCAACCCCTGAAAAGCGCGCCAACGGCCCAGCTCTCGGTGCCAGGTCCCTCTATATGTGTGCACTTATGTATACACTCGTCCTGCGAGAGTCCCGTTTCCAGGTAGAGCACGATCCCCTATGTGCACGCATGCTGGCACTGTACATTATGTAAAAGGCGAGGCACGTGCGCACGATCCAACGCTCCCCAACAGTTCCAGCATTTCCAACGATTCCACTCAGCTGCGCTCGACTTTTTAGGGAAATTCACAATATTATGGAATCGGAAACGTTACTGTAACTAAAACACACTTGTGGCACATGCCAAGGATCATAGATCGAAAGTTCGATGCAATATATAAAATAACCTATTTAGTTTAGGAAGCCGACTTCGAAAAGTACATAATCGATATCAAAAAATCGTTTTTATGACCCTGAGCTTATTTTGGTGGCATCTAAGGTCATATTCTCGTGTTCGCTTTTAAAATCTTACTAAGATAGTAACGAATTTGGAAAAAAAAATTAATTTTTAAACATTTTAAAAGACATCCCTTCTCTCTCCACACCTTTTCTTTCTTCCCTCTGCCGAGAGCGACCTTTCCTAGAGAGATCCTCAAAGCACTCCGCCTTGGACCTCTATCACTTATCCCCCGAAGTTATTTCGAGGACTGCCACAGCAAGAGTGCCGTTCGCCTTCAAGTTTCCTCCGCGCCACTCACAACTCTGAGGAAGAAATATACATAAAATATATGAAAGGAGGAAAAACAAGAGCAGGATCGATTTACGAGGGCACAACTGCGCACAGATGCCGCCCTAAGGAAGGCAGGATCCTGACGACGGATCGGGGCACTTGAGTCGACGACAAGTACACAGGACTCGTACTCAGTCAATCGGCGCCTGCCCCCTGGTTACAGGGGAAACAAGAAAAGGAAAAGCCAAGGCAAAGTCAATCTCTGGAAGAACGCCTGATTGATTTACGATCACGAAGAGGATGTGACGTTCCCAGGTTCCCGGCAGGACTCCTGTTTGCTCACCGCTTTCACTCCCATTTCGAATTTCACTCATCATCTATATTCATATTTTTCCTTTTGTATTTTCTCGTTCCCATTGAAATCGATGCCTCCTCAAAATGCAAATAAACCAGGAAAACCATCGGAGCGATGCCAATCCCGAGATCGGAGGAAATTAGTTTTTGTTTGCCCAAACTGTTGTATTTTCTCAGGCCGCCGCCAGAGATGAAAGTCCCAAGAAAGTAGAGGGAGAAAAAAGGAGAAGAAAGTCAGGATTTGGACACAGGAAGGGGGCCAAGCCCAAGGTAAACCCTCAAGGGAGGTTTTAGAAGCCAGAAGCTCCTAATTAAACTAATAAACCCCTAAAAAAAACAAAGATTTCGTTATACACAAATTAACACCTAAGTTCCAACTCTGAGAACTTTGAGAACTTGACAGATTCCTTTATATAGGTACTTATATGTATATATTTGTATATACTATATTTCTTCCTATACCTGTGTGAGTGAGGGAACCAGGGAATTATCCGTGATCCGAGTTCCGACAGAACTGCATTAATGAGACTTTCAACCCCTGAGGGAATCAGACAAATTATAATTCCATCGGGGTTGCCATTGGGTTACAAATAAAATATTTTTATTACTATTTTATGATTATGTTGTTTTTAATTATAATTATTTTGTGTTACAAAAACGCCAAAGATTTGGGCTACACTTTCCTCTTATTAAATAATGTTAATTCCATAATATTACTCCTAAACCTGATATTTCTTGACAATAGTTTAGTTAATCCTTTTGTTTTTAAATTCTTTTATTTATGGCATATAAGCACACCGTTTAGTGATGTCTTTCCCAGTGCAAGCTTTGGAAATAATTACTCAAAGCTGTAGCAAATCATTTTATTCACTACAATTTAATAACATCAATGGGACATTCTCGATTCCCGCAACTTTCTCGCCGTGTAGGGGGCAGGGGGCGTGTCGTGTCGTGTCGCGTCGCGTCGCATCGTCAAAGTGGGACGCAACCAAGTCAAAGTCTCGAGGACAACAAAGGACTCGCTGTGGCAGCTCTCACAACTCACAATAGTTGACTCTTTTTCCTCCTTTCTCGGCGCGCAAGGAGCAGATCCTCGGGGATCGCAAAACCGGTAGTCGGTAGTCGGTAGCCGCTATTCGGTAGTCCTGTTTCCTTGAACCTTTCAAGTGAACTCAAGTTTATAAATTGTACAGCAAGTACACACAAAGGCGACGCCGTATGTGCGCCGAAAAAAAGGAAAAGTTCGCAAAGGACTCGAACTGAGGCTGAGACGCAGCACAGCCTCAGGTCTGGTGGAAACTACCTGAAGGGCTGAGTAAAAAGTTTACTGTGGCAACGAAACAAGTTTCCTCACAGCCACGGACTGGTAAGCTTAGGACTTCCGACAAAGAAAAAAATATGAAACTAGCAAGGAGTCTAGGTAAAATTATTTTCCCACACCAGCTCCTTAAGGATCCCTCTCCTCCGGAGGCTGCAGTTTCTCACCCCTGGCATCTTGTCAATTTTAATTAGGATTTATGGCCGAAGAAATTCCAGGATCATCGGTTCTCGCCTTTAATTTCCCTTAATTAGCTCGACAATTGGCAAATGATTTTGCACAAAGGCGAGGCCTTGATTGGTTTCGGTTGCATTGGAAAAAGAAGAAAAGCCCTCAGTATGTCTCGGAAATGCCACAGGACTTGGTGGAAGATAGTCCTAGAACACTTCAGCGATTAAATGGAAAAGTTAAAGGCAACTGACAAGTCGCTGATTCGAAAATGATGTATGGCTAGGAACTGTTAGAGGTTAAATTGAGAGCAATTAATAAAGTAATTTATATTATACATTAAGAGTAGTTTCTTAAATATCATATAATATTAAATTATTAATATTACAAATAACTTTTGAATACT
The DNA here is from genome assembly GCA_008042635.1 of Drosophila nikananu. Lineage (NCBI taxonomy): Eukaryota > Metazoa > Arthropoda > Insecta > Diptera > Drosophilidae > Drosophila > Drosophila nikananu. The sequence continues at coordinate 1,089 of VNJV01009863.1, read as the reverse complement.
TTCTACAAGGTATTCCATAGCCTTGTGTACGTTCTGGACATTCTTGTGTTTGTATTAGTCTAAAAAAAAAGGACCAAATTTTATTACCGTTTTTAGAGTCTTAAGAACTTATAAGTTTTTATGTTTGGTTATTATTATTTGCTTAGAAGTTGTTTTCACAGCCAAGCCCTATGGTGATCTTCCCGTCTGTGTGTAGGAATCCAAGGTGCTGGGCCCTGCCTGTGGTAGCTCAGGTAATCGAGGGACCAGGGCTGCCAAAGCTCCCTCTGCTCTCACTTCATATTATGCATATATCGAGGGGCGGTATATGAACACAGGGCCATATAAGGCCTATGTACAGCGAGAGAAAGAGAGACCGAGGCATTCCAATTCCACCCTTATGCCAATCGATCAGATGTTAGTTTTCCCAAAAGCCGCAGTTCCAAACTGAGGTGTGTGCTGTGTGTGTGTTGTGTGTGTGAGTGCGTGCGAGTGAGTGAGTGAGTGAGTGTGCAGTGAGTGTGATCCCCGGGAAGGATCGCAGGGAGGGACACCCCTGTCTAGGGGATGAAAAGTCAGCGAGCGAACGTTTTACATAAGGACGCAGGCGGCAGGACCTTCTGCAGTCAGCGAAGTCACTTCCGTTGAGCCGTCGAGTCCATCGAGTTAGCCGCAGTTCGAGTTCGGAGTTCGGGGCACGCGACACAGAACGCCAGCAGCTGTCCTAAAGCAAGGACACGTCAGCCAGTCACCTACAATCATCGCTCTGCCACTATAGCCAAAGGAGCCAAAGGAAACCAGAAGAGCCAAGTTACCATGGCCGCCCTGCCCTCACCGCCCACCAATGCCGATGCCAGTGAGAGCAAGGAGAATCCCCAGGGACAGGGACAGGGACAGGGGCTCGGACAGGGACAGGGACCCGGACTCAAGGCCACTCTCAAGCCCTTTGGCAAGATCACCGTGCACAATGTCCTCAGCGAGAGCGGAGCCAACGCCCTGCAGCAGCATATTGCCAATCAGAACACGATCATCCGCAAGATCCGCGACTTCGGCATGCTGGGAGCTGTACAGAGTGCGGCTGCGGCTCAAGCGCAGGCTGCGTCGTCGGCC